>VSMD01043403.1:0-19441 GCA_008750895.1 Mirza zaza
AGACAGAGTCTCACTTTATTGCCCAGGCTAGAGTGAGTGCCGTGGCGTCAACCTAGCTCACAGCAACCTCAAACTCCTGGGCTCAAGCAATCCTGCTGCCTCAGCCTCCCAAGTAGCTGGGACTACAGGCATGCGCCACCATGCCCGGCTAATTTTTTCTATATATATTAGTTGGCCAATTAATTTCTTTCTATTTATAGTAGAGATGGGGTCTCACTCTTGCTCAGGCTGGTCTCGAACTCCTGAGCTCAAACGATCCGCCCACCTCGGCCTCCCAGAGAGCTAGGATTACAGGCGTGAGCCACCGCGCCCGGCCTTGAAATATTCTTAAGATAATACAATCTATAAGCTAAAGGAAACTGACAAGTAATAGTTAAATAATCTTTGAATTTATGTTTCTTAAGATACTTATGTAATCTTAAGATTTTAATATGTCTCAAAATCATGATAGATAGCTGGTCTTGGTTTTTGATTTTTTGATTAGCTAATTCCATTAATATATGATTCTACAGCATAGAATTTATTTTGAAAATGTGGCAACCCAAAAAACCAAAGGATTCAAACATATTTTTAAGAGATAGTAAGGAACTCAGTCACTGTTGAACATGAGAGAAATACACTGAAATTAACAGCATTCCTTTAGGCAAGCACAATTAATTACAAAATGTGATGAAAGGGAAATTATAATTATTATAGTAGAAAAATTCATAAAATATTTGGGGCAATGTCATTGTGTGATGTAGGTAATCTATAAATATATAATAATCACATATACCATGATAATATGAAATGAGCTTTTGATGCAAAAGAAGATATATATTTACTTTTTTGGTCTTAATAGTAGTAATAATAATAACAACATCATATCATAGGGTTTTGCAAAGTTCAGACAAAGTAGGATAATACACATGAGAGAACTTTGAAAAATGTCAAGTACTAGGCATATGCTCTATTAAAAACTATGATCATAGCTAACATTTATTGGATACGTGCTATGCTCCAGTAGCTTTATATATATCATCCTTACTCCCTACAGCAATCCTGAAAGTAAGTAGTACTAACTCCAATTCATGGAGGAAACAACTGAGGCTCAGATAGCATAAGAATCCTGACCAAGATCACACAGGATTTGATCCTCAGTATATACACATGTTTCATTTCATAGTCTCTATGTTTTCCATTATCTTATTCTGCTTCTTAATTATATTATATTGGACATATCTTTAGAATGTTACTTCTTATGGGTTATAAAAGAAGATTTTAATTAGTGAATAGGCAGATTATGTTTCCAGATGTAAAGATAAATAAAGTTATTAATGCTTTCAACATTCATTTATAAATACAAGAGTATAATCTCAATAAAATCCTCAACTGAAATTTCTTAGAAGGTGAGAGAATGACAATCTATTTGGAGAAATGAACCAATAAGAACAAAGGAATATTTTTAAAAAGAAACCATAAATGTTGAAAACCCATTCCAGATATCAAATTATAGTAGAAAACAATATAATTGAAGTTTTTTCATAATGTGCTCTATGTAGGAAAACATGTAAAATCCCACATTATATCTAAATTTTGTATCTATAAGAAAATGAACATCATAGAACAATAGGCAAGGGAAAGATTATTTGATAAATGGCTGTGGAATTAACAAATTTGAAAAAGAAGTAATTTATATTCACAACATATGTCAAAATACCAGATGGATTAAATAGATAAATACATTTTTAAAGAATTAAATCATGGGAAAGGTTGCTTATTTGCCAGAATTTTAGTAGAATTATTGTATCAGCTTTATTGCAATAGGAAAGAAATTACATTGGAAAATACTTAATATGCTTAATGTTATAAAAATATTAAACTTATCTTCTACATAAAAAAAACCCAAAGAAAAAGAAAAAACAATTTATATTGGAAAAAAATATTTGCAGTTAATATGTTATAGGCTGGGTTATTTTCCAATAGAGTATAAAAAAACACATGTAAGTTTTTGAGAGAAACACTAAAACATACATGCCCAAAGATAATCTACATAGTAGGAAATATGATTAGCAAATATTTTAAACCATTTAACAACAGTAATAAAAATATAGATTAAGACAATACTAATGACATTTCATTATGAAATCACAGAGATTTCATCTGCGTGAAATTAATATTCCTTCCTCCAACAAAAAATACTAATACCTAAGTGTTGGTGAGGGTTGTAGTACAAATTATTGTAGGTATACATGTCGCTATTACTGACAGTGAAATTTAGAAGCACTTTGGCAATATAACAGCCATAAAAATATTCGTAAGTCTATACTTCAGAGAATTTATCTGAAGGGAGAAACATCAAAATCAAGGGGAAAACTGTATAAATGAAAATGTGGATGGTTAATGGTAGTTCAAAAAACCAGGGGTGGGAGGAAGAGGAGGCAGAGGAAGGTAACATGTATAAGAATGGAAATATGATCCATTAAGTTATGGTAATTCATTCAATTAATTTATTTTTATGATAGTTATGAGGGCTCTCTGGCAGTATGTACAATGCTTATAAAATAAGCAGAACACAAAATTTTATCTATACTGTCAGGCAGAGCCTATGCCTATCCAAAATCAAAGAATGGTAAGATGTCCTAAAACTTGGAAACAATTTGATGTGTTGCAGAATTAAAATGATGCATGAATTCTTATTTCTGTTCATTTACATCTGTTCTTACAACAAATGTGTCAAATTTAAACATCTAAAAGTGATAACTGTAGTTCATATTGTGTTTATATATGCAAAGCAGGAGATTGAAATGGCATGATGAGCTAACTTGTATAACCTAGCCAACTAATAGAGACTTTTTAATGAGTTATGTCCAATAGAGATTATTTTTCCCATCGAAGAAAATAGACTTATTTCACGATGTCCAAGAAGTTATGGAAAGGTTTCAGCTCATCATTTAATATCAGTGGTAGTGGCAATAGTTAGTTTACTAAAATGCTAATTTAACTTTGTATTAAACAGAATCTGACAGATTTTTCATGATCTTTAAAGATAATTTAGTAAATGTTTTAATAAAAATTTCCCTTTTCATTTAATAGTCTTCTTTGTTCACAATATTCATGTCATGCAGAGGGAGGGAGGTAAAGGAGGAGGAATAACAAAGAATCAAGATAAAAATTCTGCCTAGAATATTTGCTGTATAAAAGAGCTGAGCATTTTAACCAGTATGAGAGGGGTATTTTAAAAGGGTTTCTTGTTTCTAGAAATGTATTTCAGATTATTTGCTGGTTTAAAAATTGATACTCAAATTTTTAGAAAATGTTTTATTTATTATTTCGTCTGAATTAAGGCTTATCTGCAGTGATCTTATCAGATGTGAAGCTATGGTTATAAACCTACAGAAATGCTATTATTGATAAATCTTGTTTCTTTATCTTTCTACTTTCAAAAATAAAAATAATTACCTGTTTTAGAGTAAAGGATTTTTGAAGGCTATCAAATTTGTGTAGCATTAAGAAATTATTTAGTTTCACATTGGGATTCTTTCAAATGTGGCTGCTCTTATTTAAATCTCACTCATCATGGGCTCATCTTTCATATTTAAAAATTCCATGTACCCAGCTTTTTAGAAGCACTAACATATTGTATAACATAACATTTTGTTGTCATTGCAAATATAGAAATGGATAAGATTGTTGGTACATGTCAGCAGCTGTGGTAGTAAAAAAATTCCATGCTATTCTACGCTTTCTGTTAAAATACTCAATTTTCAGCATACCACACTATGATAATAAAAGCTTCAAAATAGAGATCAATAAGGGCATTATGGCTTTTTCCTTGGACTTTTGAATTTTGCTAGGCAACTAGCGTGCTTACCAGTCATCAACCAAGGTCATATCTTGTACTTCCCTTGAGATAGAAGCAGCAGAGTCTGTAGTCCTGTGGAACGCTTTGTTTCATCAAATCCCTATGGTTCTGTAGCCAAACAGCTTGTACTTGAGCTCTGTCAAAAGGAGAGCTACAGAGAAACTAGAGAGGGGTGATTTTTTTCTGCCCTCTCAAGGTTCTTAGCACTTCACATGAGTAATGAGAAGCTGTGTAATGAAACATGGTCCCAAAAGGAACACATTATTTTTCCTTAAACAGAGTGTTTCTACAAATAAACGTACAGTATTTAGGAAGTGAAAATATCAAGAGATAAAAGGATAGGCATTCTAAATTGCACATGAAAGCAGGTAGTTGGATGCCTTACATAGAGATAAGATTTTCTAATTTACAAGAACACTTTTGCATTCTGGAGCTCTTTTATATTCCAAAAAATTGTTGTGTGATTAGTAGCCGATTATTATACCCATTTTATAAAAGTAGTAGAGATTAACATTCAGAGATACAGTAATAATTTACCTAAGAGCTTACATTAGAATCTGTGCTTCCGTCCTTCCCTCCTTTGCTTCCTTCCTTCTTTCCTTCCTTCCCTCCCTCCCTCTTCTGAATACATAAAACGTAAATATGCCACCAGGAACACCCAAGTCAGAGTTCTTCTCCAATATTACTCCCCTACAATTGACTCCACATTTCATAATGGGATAAAGAATCAATAGAAAACAGATTTTTTTTACATTAAACTTTACTAGAAGCATGACTGGAACATGTCTCTTCTCTTACTAAGCAGTTAAAGTGCATTAAAAGTTTAGATTCAATTTCAACAAAGATAGTGTCTTAGGTTACAGCTGTGTGCTAGGGTCCTTCAGACATGTCACAGAGAGAATAAATACAACTTGGAGACACAGTGACAAGCCATGTTTCCCCAGCATTGTGGTATTAGTTTGAGAACTTACTGGAGCAATCTACCCCCAACTCAGTGATTTTTTTTAAACAATGAAGGAATGTTTAGGCCAAGCAGAACACAGGCCTTTTAGAAGTTTCTTGAGCAGGAGGTAAGACATCATGACTCTCAAAAGCTCCTTCTTACTCTGTAATAATATGATTGTAACAAAAAGGATCCAAAATAGCATCCAATTAGTAAGTTGGAGCCAAGACCAAGCAGGAGAGGATAAGCAGCATAGATAAAGACACCTATGAAAAGTTACTATTAAATTAAGAGATCCCCAGCCTCTTTGCACCCACTTATGTTGGAAAAGAACCAGTTAGCTTGGGCTTGTGCAACCAGGCCTGAAAACAGCTGCAGATCATGTCTGGGATCATGCAGATCATGACTAGGTCATGTCCATATCTCAACACCAGATATACACCACTTGAATCATTAGATGATTAGTTTATGGGAGATAGGAGAATTAAGTATCTAATAGTTAGGCCAGTTATGAGTGGTGGAAGATAGATATGAGCTAATGGTCCTTTTAGAAAATATATTCACTTGAATATGCTGTAAGACCTACTGACTGATACAATGGAATTGTTACCAGATCATTTGATCTGCGAGATCATGGACTCCAGTAATGATAAATGAGAAAGAGTTAATCACTGCTACTTCCTCTGATCTTACTTAGACCATCCTTCAGGCTATCTTTTCCTCTACTCTCATTCTCTGACTACATAAATTCTATTCCTGCTACAAGGTTCATATCAGATATTTCTTTTTCCATGAAGACTTCACAACGTCTCTCATTCTATGCATTATCTTCCCCATCTCCTTAGAATCTTCTAGTATTTTACCAATATTCATAACCTTTGGCAATGGTTTTCCTGCTTCTTTCCACCTCAGTATTTTCCACCAAACGTAGTCATGTCAGTAGCCATGTGCTGGCTCATTGAGCCCATCAGCCCCATGCTTCCCTGAACACCTGTGACCTGGAGTCTTTGCTTCTGTCCCATTTGTGTCCTTTACCACCACTCAAGTTAGTGGCTTATGTCCACAGCCTTACCCACAAGATTTTTACACATGAGCACAGCTCTACCTCTGAAATATCCACTTCAGTATTCCAAACTGAGACCACAACTCCTTTTCCTTCCACTTCTTTCCTCCCCCACCTACTTTTTTACTTCCTCCTCTTGTTTTCTCCTATATCCACCTGCCACTTGACTCTACCTAGCTTTCCACCCTTTACCATTTGCTCTATTCTTTCAGTCTTTTATTTTATTTATAGGCTGGACTCTTAGTCACTCCCCCCACCTGATATCCTTCACTCCGTATCCATTTTCTCATTCAAGACACCCGAAAACTTTCAAGAAGTTTTGGAAAACATGACAAAACTGTATGTTTCCAAATTCAGCTGTTCATTAATGCCACACAACTGTCTCCTACTAAGTGTCCAAAGTCAATTTTCTCTGCTGTCTCAAGGCACTAAGTGGGCATCAGTCTCCTTAGGTCACTTTCTCCTTCACCTGCTACTTCATTCACAGCAGATCTTGCTTTCTTGTCATCTTACACCCTGCATTCATATTTGTCATTATCTGTGTGTTCTTACCCTAATAAGCAGGGCACTCAAAATGAGTTTTGAAGACATGAGTGTGAGCTCATTAAAGGCAAGAACAAGGTCTTTGTATGCCTACCATCTAATCATCTAATAAGGGCTTAATAAATATTTGTATAAATGGATGAATGAATGGACTTATTAGACATTTACTATTTGCCAATCATTGCACTACAACTAGGAGCTGGAAATATAAAAATAAGTGAGACAGAATCCCATTTCTGTAAAAACTCACAGTCTAACAGCACTTTAGCACTTCTTGAATACTTACTGTATTCTGTTTTACATTGTAGTTATTTGTGGACACACTTTTATCTTTTCTGGAGATTCATTGTACTTAATTGTGTTTTCTTCTCACTGCCTGGTGCTAGTTCAATTACTGTTAAATACTTGGTAACATTTAGCTTTGTAAAGACTTGTCTTTTTTAATACAACTAAAACTTATCAGGTGAAAAGAAAGAGATGTATTTACTGTAGGACATCATAATAGCTCAAACATTAGTGGAAATAAATACCAATTCACTAGCTCACTGTAATTTATGATTTTGATGAGTGTCATTGTGATGTAGCAGGATCCTGATTTATTAGTTATCATATCTGAATGCATGTAATGGTGTACTGTATTTTAAATAGGGTTCCACTGTAATTATGCATTCCTATCATGTGCCTTTCTGGTTTCATTTGCCTATATATAGCTTTCCCAGGCAGAAACATCACTGTTTAATTGGATGCTGTGCAGCTATTTATGCAGTAGCTATATAACACACTTGAGGGAATCCAAGTTGCTTTCACCTTCACCATCCTTTGAATCAGCTAGGAAAAAAAGGCATTGCTAAGTCAGATCACTGACACCATGTAAATATAGTTCATTTAGTTTTTATTTGATTTGTTTTAAATTTAGGATCAGGACCTCACATTTAGCCTTAATAATTGGTAACATTGCATTTACCTCTTTATTTTAGCCTGCTGAGATTTTTTTTTAAAATTGTGTTTTATCTTCTTATATATTTGGTTTTTCTCCCACAGTCATGTTTTGTATAAATATATCTCAAATCCATCCATTTATCTCCATTTGTGCTGTACCAGCCAAGTCCATATAGCTGTCATCTCTCCCCTGGACTGCTTTAGGAGCCTTCCAGCTGCTCTCTCTGCTTCCTCTCTTGTCCAAGTCTCCGCCTCTTCTCTATGTAGCAATCTTTCAACCACTTTCAATCCTTCAATCATTTTCAGTTGAACTCATTACTGTTTCCTCCAAAGCCCTGTACAACCCTCATCTGACTGAAGCTTCGCTCCTGTCTCTCTCCATTTCCAAACTCCAGCCACACTGATCTTTACTCAATTCTTTGAACATAATAAACTTTCTTGCCTAGAACAGTGTTCCCATTACTGACATGTTATATTTCAGATTTCAACTTAAATATCAGCTCTTTAGTAAGCCATCCCTGGTCAACCGCATCTGAAGTATGCAGGTCCAAAGTCCTCATCTCTTACAGATATGTGTGAAAGTTTTGGCAGGAAAAATGATGGGTACCTTGAGTTGCTTTTAGATAACCCAGTAAAATAGAGAGATTAAACGAGACTGAAGAAATACTGAAGCTGGAGGCTTACTGTACTACTGTCTACATTCTTATATAATTAAAATTTTCCATAATACATTTTAAAAATGTAAGTCTAACTTATCCTAAAATTCCCATGGAAGAGTCAGGGCTAAAAGTACGGCCAAGTACAGTTTTGAAAAAGAATAAGGAAGAGGTAAGGGGAGTGTGATTGATTACTTTAAGTGATCTCAATATTTAAAAGTACTTAAATAATTAAAACCCATGGAATTAGTTTGAGTCTGCACATGAAACAGAGAGCTTAGAAACAGACTCACATTTAAATGGTAACTTGGTATGTGACAGAGAAGACATTGCAAATGAATCGAGAAAGGAAAGTCTATTCTAATAAATGGTTTTTTGACAAAAAAATAAAAATAAAATAAAATTAGATCCCTACCTCATACTATGTATGAAAATACATTCCCAATGAACTAAAGATCTAAATGTAAAAGAAATTAAAACTGTAAAACTTGTAGGAAAATAATTCTTGACAGGATAACATGCAAAAAAGCATGAATTGCAAAACACTAGTATGCATTTGGCTAAATTAAAATAAAACAATATATGATGAAATACCCCATCAAGAAAGTGAAAATATGGGCTATAGACTAGAAGGAGATATTTGCAAATCATTAACTGATAAAGAATTATACTGTTACACCGTATATAGTGAATTCCACATAACCTTTTTTTTTTCCCTCTAAGGTGTTAAAACACAATATTGTTTCTCTAGTTGATCATCAGTGAAGTAGTGCATTTGGGAGCCGTTGTGAAAGAAAAATATTTAGGTTTGCTATGATTTTTCTTTCCCTAGTGCATCAGTTGAACTTGTGAGAATGGACTTCACTGCAAATTCATTCAATTTGTTGTAATTGAAAAAGTCACAACCAAGGTGCCAGAAAATTCTCATTCTAGTTTTAGTTCTGATACAATTAACTCTGACTTTGGTTAATTCATTTAATATGTTTCTTCATTTGTAAAATGTGAGAAAAGATTGATTTTCAAGGTATTATAATGTGTGTAAGATTCAGGTAATCCCTCTTCCCTCTAAATACAATATGCCTCCAATAGTCCCTTTTGCTTGAGTGATTTATAGTACCATATTTTATTTGAGGACATCTTTGTCTTTTCAATGTTTATGCTTGTGTACTACTAGTGTGACTATATATAAATATAATAAATATTTTATCTTGTGCTTTTAGATCACACAAAGATGAAAATCATATGAATTATTTTAATGGATTTTATTTTGGGCTTTCTTAATTAAACAGATAAAGCACTCAAAAGATAATACATTAGAACTGTGAAAAGGAAAGTTTAATAATATAGGGCTGAGTAAAAAAACAAGGGCTTGGCCGGGCGCGGTGGCTCAAGCCTGTAATCCTAGCTCTCTGGGAGGCCGAGGTGGGCGGATCCTTTGAGCTCAGGAGTTCCAGACCAGCCTGAGCAAGAGCGAGACCCCATCTCTACTATAAATAGAGAGAAATTAATTGGCCAACTAATATATATATAGAAAAAATTAGCCGGGCATGGTGGCACTTGCCTGTAGTCCCAGCTACTTGGGAGGCTGAGGCAGCAGTATTGCTTGAGCTCAGGAGTTTGAGGTTGCTGTGAGCTAGGCTGATGCCACGGCACTCACTCTAGCCTGGGCAATAAAGTGAGACTCTGTCTCAAAAAAAAAAAAAACAAGGGCTGATGGTTGGGATAAGGAATTGTGTGTGCATATTGATCCACTGGCAATGAAAAATTTGAGAAATAAGTAAAATATTCATGTAGTGAATGATTTTTAAACCATCTTTAAAGCTATCTTTAGCTGAAATATATAATGCTCACTCTGCAAAATCTCATGACCACAAAGGAATATTCTAACTAGCAACCTCTAAAAGTCACAAAAGAATGAGGGACTAAAAGGAATGATTTATCCCGGAACATTTCTTAAAACACAGTCATCTGATATCATTAAATGTTATTTATAAAATGAAATATCTACATTTTTCTCATGTATGTGCTAACTGTGTTTTGGTATTGGCCAGCTTAACCCTACTTGTCAACAGAATATGGAAGCGTTTAGGCAGCATATTTTAGGAAGCTTTATTTGTCTTTGACTATCTTATACCACATGACTGAAATTCCCACCATTAATGTGATTCCCTTGAGATAACTATTAAAATCCTCATATAGATAGCAGTCTATCTAGTAGTTTTTGTAGTGTCTAGAGTCCTATTACCTAAATTCTCATGAAAGATCATCTGCTTACAGGCAAGTAATGTAATATCTCTTTGATTTCCTCGTCTACAATCACTGATAAAAATAGTACCATATCTACATTATAAGTGAAGATGAGTGAATACAGGCAAAATGCTTTACATTGTACTTGACATCTACTAAGTACTCAATAAGTAGCTGTGATGATGACATTTCCAAGAAGGGACAACACAAATTTTACTAATGCTTATTCTGAAAAACAAGCTAAACAAAGGGTAGGTCTTCAGACAAAAGAAATTTGAGACAATTTTGCTTTTGGCAGAGTGGGAGAGAAGCCTGGAAAAGGTCTGAATTAGGGATGCAAATTCAAATATCTTCAGATGCAGGCAGATCATGTAACTGTAAGAAGCAGCCAGGTGTATGACAAGAGGGGATGAATCATAGCAGCTTTGAAAGGAAGAATTTCCAGAGTTTGCTTTTTCTATTCTTGCTGGCATTAGTCCTAAAAAATCATGAGTTCAGAATAATAATCACAGCAGTAATAACTGGCACTTATTGAATTTTCATTAAACATTCAACGGGAGGGACTGCAATGACATTTTACATGCATTTTCTTACCTAATTAGCACAACCTATGAGGCACCTGATGCTTGGAAAGATTTTAAGTAGCTGTCCAGAGTTACAAACCTTACAAGCAGTGGCCAGCTTTGCACCCTACATTGGTCTGATTCAGGATCCTGTACTTTAATTTCATTACATTGTTTCCCACAATGATTGTAGCAAATGGCATTTATCAGTCTTTCTCATTCTAGCATCACTTTTCAAATTTCTGAAAACATAACATTTTGCTTCCAATTCAGAAAATATACTAAAGTGTACTGCTAATTAATAAAAACAGCACATAGATTCATTCCATTTTCAATGAGACAAGTTCAACAAATATTACATGGGTTGGGTTCAAACTGAATACTGTGTATTTGCTTACTAATTCTCTCATGCATAAAACTTTTTGTATTGGTATCATAAACCTTTGTATTCCAGTGCTATGGCTCATAGTCAGAACTTTGGCCTCAGATTTTTCTGAAGCTGAACCATCCCAGTCCTTCTTTTTTTTCCCTTTCTTTCTTTTCTTTCTTTCTTTCTTTCTTTCTTTCTTTCTTTCTTTCTTTCTTTCTTTCTTTCTTTCTTTCTTTCTTTCCTCTCTCTCTCTCTTTCTTTCTTTTTTGTGGTAGTTTCTTTTCATTTCCTCCAAGTAAAAGAAGAAAGGAACAAGAGTCGCTATGACTGGGGGCTGCTATGATTGGGGGGGTCAGACTGGGCACTGTGGCACCTCTCCACCAGGCCTGCTTCCTTGCAGGAAGTGCTTCAGAGCAGCATAGATGGGGGTGATTTGGCCGCTGTTTTCCTTGTGATTGACCACATCAGGCTTTAAAAATATCTATGGGTTCATTAGCGCCAGCCATTTGCAGAGCTCTCTCAAAGACCGTCTTAATGGAAACATGTGAGAGCTTTTATGAGTGCACTCCAAGATATGATTTATGGGAAATCGTCACAGCAAGTGTTTGCTTGAATGTCTTTTGGACTCATTCCCCTGAACTCTAGGCACCATCAGGACATCAATAAAGCGTGACTTTTGTGTAAATACCAAGACAGAGAAATAAGTGTTGGTGCAGGTATTTCTGGGCATTTTTCTATGTCATTTATCAAGGACAGTTTGTCAGAGGAAATAGATAGTAACCTGATGCTAAAAAGTCAAAGAGGGAGGAAGGGAGGGAACGAGGAAGGGAAAGAGAATGAGGGAGGAGGAAGAAGATAATACAGTTGGTTAGACTGAGAATGTATATTTATATACTCAGAATATGGGCTAAAGAAAAGAAAAGGGTAGGAAGCAGGGGAACTGTTGTAGAATAGAGACCTGAGTGTGGCTCAGGCACACGGCACAGTGAGTGGGTGCTAAATAATAACACCAAAATGATAATTATGTGAGGCAATATAATTACTATTAATAATTAGCTAGATTTAACCATTCCACAACGTTATGTACTTCAAAACATCATGTTGTACATAAGAAATACGTACAGTGTTATCTGTCAAATTAATAAAAAAAAGAATACAAATTATAAAATCGATGGCTACTGCTCCAGTTAGCATCTCTTAAAAGTTTCTACCTAAGAGACTGAATCTACTTATTCCAACCTCATGAGAAGGGTAGGCTTCATTTCAAATGGTGAAAGAAATGTGAGATTTAAAAAAATGGTGTTTACTCTTACACTTTACGTGTATCAATACATTTAATTTTCATGGCAATCCAATGAAATAGGTACCAATTTTAATCCTAGTTCGACAGATGATAAAACTGGAGTTTTGAGAAGTTCAGTAACTTTCCAAGGAGCTTGCAGTTATAGAGCCAGGTTTGAACCCAGGCCAGCCTCACTTCAGTTTTGAACTATGAATGCAATGCCGTTCTGTGGAAGCCTCAAAATTCCTCCTCCCTGAGGCCTTCTTTTTCTTCCCCGATATGGAATTCTTAATCTAGGTTTGATTTTTAAACATTTGTAGCTCTAAGTGGGTGTAACTTAATTTTCCTAGTAAAAAATAAAATCAGTGTCAAATTATTTACTTAAAGAAAGTCTTTGTGGTACAACTTTTATTTATGTTGCCAAAATGTAAAAACATTTATAATTTAAGACATTTGCTCTTGCCTTTAAGTTTTTTTCTGTACTACACTTGATCTTAGCCAAAAGGTTGACAAGTGATGAAGTTTTTTCTATAAAAATTACCTTTATGTTGACTAGGTAATATTTATAAAACTACAAGATGCTTGCCAAAGTAATAAGTGCTTTTTGCCATATGCAAAAATTTCTTTGAAATACTATTTTGTGATTATTCTTGGTAACTCATTAGTTCTCTAATTTTCAAAATTGCATGTACAGTAACAAAACCAATTACCTTAGAATTTTTTAATAATAGAACTAATGTATAAAGCAGTGTGTAGAAGAGTATTATCAGACCTTCATTGATTTTGCCAAAGGCTTATAGATATTTGGGCAAAAGTATCAATTATAACCACCAAAACAGTGAAACTCTAACAAATATTATTTTATATATATCTAATAGCTCTTCTTCTTTTGCCTGTATGTCTATATTGCTTATTTTGTACTTTGAATTATTCCCCTAAAACATTAAATTAACATAATTTATCAGTTGTGCCAAAAATGTACTGGTTGGAGGGGGTTTGTACTCTCCTAAAAGAGCCAATTTTTAAATGGGTGATGTCTTATAAATATTTTCCATTAAAAAAAATAATCCAGCATTTTCTTGTATTTTTTAACTGCTTCCAGACTTCTTTTGCTGTAAACTCTTGTCTGATTTGTGGTCAATTTGCTCAGTTAGTTGCAATCTGAGTTGCAAGTTTGAATTTTAGTGCCAAAATCAGGCTCAATCTCAGACTGACTGCTGGATCAGCTTCATTCTCTTCCATTGACACAACCACCCTTGATTCTCAGACAGCTATAATGTCTATTCCTCAATACTATAAAACTGGCTAGAGGGATAGATAAATATGTACAGATGTAACACACATAGTAACTGAAAAACTCAGTTCAAAGTATATGGTGCTCAATGATCTTTTTACACAGACCAAAGTCACATATGCTATGCTAATAAAAATATTCCATCTGTCATTTTTCAATATCTGGTGGCAGATATTTTTGCTGTGCTATTCAAAAGGAAGCTTGAAAAACTATGAGTGTCTTTTATCCCCCTCTCGGAAATTATATTATTTAAAAAAAAATTTATTATGGTAATATATATAACAAAATTTAACATTTTAACCATTGTTTTTATTATATTTTTAGTTGGCATATGATAATTTGAGTTGGCATAAATTATATTTTGGGGATACAGCGTGATTTTTGATAATGTGCAATGATCAAATTAGGGTGATTAGTACATTTATTACTTTGAACATTTATCATTTCTTTGTGTTGTAAACATTGAAAATCCTCTTCTAACTTTTGAAAATATGCACTAAGTTGTTGTTAATAATATGCACCCTATAGTACTATAGAACATTGAAACTTATCTTCCTATGTAGTTGTAACTTTGTATCCACTTACCAATCTCTCCCTTGCTCCCCTCTCCTCTTCCCATCCCAGCCTTTAATAAGCACAATTCTACTCTCTACTTCTATGAGCTCAATTTCATTTTAATTCCCACGTATGAGTGAGAACATGCAATATTTATCTTTCTATGCCTGATTTATTTATTTATTTATTTTTATTTCGGCATATTATGGGGATACAGATTTTAAGGTTTCAATAAATGCCCATTCCTCCCCTCCCCCCACAAGTCTGAGTCTCCAGCATGACCATCCCCCAGATGGTGCACATCTCACTCATCTAATATTGTCCTCCAGGCTCATCTATGTTGCTGTAAATGACAAGATTTCATTATTTTTATGGCTGAATAGTATTCCATTGTGTGTGTGTGTATATATATATATATATACACACACACACACACACTACATTTTCCTTATCCATTTATTGGCTGATGGACGATTAAGTTGATTCCATATTTTGGTATTGTGAATAAAGCTGCAATAAACATATGGTGCAGGTATCTTTTCAATAAACTGATTTCCCTTTGTTTGAATAAATATCCAGTAGTGGGGTTTCTGGCTTGTGTAGTAGTACTATTTTTGTTTTTTTTGTTTTGAGAAACCACCATATTATTTTTCATAATGGCTGTACAAATTTACATTCCCATCAACGGTGTATAAGAGTTCCCTTTTCTCTGCATCCTCATCAGCATATGTTATATTCTATCTTTTGAATGATAGCCGTTCTGAGGTAAGGTGATACCTCATTGTGATTTTGATTTGCATTTCCCTGATGATTAGTGATGCTGAGCATTTTTTTCATTTACTTGTTGGCCGTTTGTATGTCTTCTTTTGAAAAATACCTATTCAGATACTTCAGTCATTTTTAAAATGGATTATTTGTTTATTTTCTGTTGAGTTCCTCTTATATTCTGGATATTAGCCCCTTGTCGGATGAATAGTTTGCAAATATTTTCTTCCATTCTGCAGATTGTTTCTTCATTATGCTGATTTGTTTCCTTTGTTGTGCAGAAGCTTTTTAGTTTGACATAGTCCCATTTGTCTATTTTTGGTTTTGCTGCCTGTGCTTTTAAAGTCCTACCTATAAAACCTTTGCCTAGACCAATGTCTAGAAGCATTTTCCCTGTCTTTTGTTCTATTAGTTTTATAGTTGGTGGCCTTAAGTTTAAGACTTTAATTCATTTGGAGTTAATTTTTGTATGTGATAAGAGATAGGAGTCTACTTTTCTTTTTCTATATATGGATATAAGACTATTTATTGAGGAGGGTATCCTTTTCCCAATATATATTCTTGGTGCTTTTGTTGAAAACATGTGAATTTATTTCTGCATTCTCTATTCTCTTTCATTGCTCTATGTATCTGTTTTTATCTCAATACCATGCTGTTTGGTTACTACAGTTTTGTACTATATTTTGAAGTCAGGTAGTGTAATGCCTCCAGCATTGTTCTGTTTGCTCAGTATTGTTTTGGCTATTTAGGGTCTTTTGTAGTTCCATATGAATTTTAGGGCTTGTTTTTCTTCTGTGAAGAATGTCATTGGTATTCTGGTGGTGATTGTATTGAATCTGTAGATTGCTTTGGGCAGGATGGTCATTTTAACAATATTCATTCTTCCAATCCATGAGCATGAAATGTCTTCCCATTTTTTTGTGTCCTGTTTAATTTGTTTCATCAGAGTTTGTAGTTTTTATTGTAGAGATCTTTTACTTCCTTCATTAAATGTGTTCCTAGGCATTTTATTTTATTTTTATAGCTATTGTAAAAGGGATTATTTTCTTGATTTCTTTTTCAGATAGTTCATTATTGATGTATAGAAATGTTACTGATTTTTGTATGGTGACTTTGTAGCCTATATTTTTACTGAATTCATTTATTTGTTCTAACAGTTTTTTAGAACTGGACTCTAGGTTTTTCTAGATATAAGATCATGTCATCTGCAAAGAAGGACAATTTGACTTTCTCTTTTCCAATTTGGTTATTGTTTATTTCTTTCTCTTGCATAACTGCTAGGACTTTCAGTACTATTTGAATAGAATTGGTGAAAGGAGTCATTCTTGTCTGGTTTCAGTTTTTAGAGGGAAGGTATTTGGCTTTTCCCCATTCAGTATGATGTTAGTTTTGAATTTATCATATATGGTGTTTATTGTGTTGAGGTATGTTCCTTCTGTACATAATTTGTTGAGGGTTTTTATCACGAATGGATGTTGAGCATTATTTTGTCCCTTTAGAAGTATCATGTTGCTTTTTCATGTTTCTTGTGCCTTACGTTGGTATCTGTGCATCTAGTATAACATTGACTTCTTGTAATTTTATGGAGTAGCTATTACAGGAAAGACTTCTTCCTGCAGATATATCTATAGTGTTGATTGGGTAGGATACTTTGACTTTGATTCTGGGTGGGTGCTATAGTATATAGTCTCAATATTATTTCTTTGACCTTAATCAACATCAGCAGTATCTGCAAGTTTCTCAGTGGTTTAGCATGCAATTTTTTTGGAGGCTGTGCTGAGGTTTTGCTGAAGACTAGAATGCCAGGCAAGATGATTCTCAAGCCCCTGAGTGGCATGTATAGGCATGGCTGCGGCAGCAGCAGGACCTGGGAGGATTGGTTCTCAGGCCCATGAGTGTTGTATGTGGGTGGTGGTTGGGGTGGTGGTGGGCCAGGCCTGAGAGCCACCTTCCTGATTCCACTGCTAACACTGCTGTTCCCTCTAGTGGCAGCCCCACCCACTCCAGTGACGGGACCAATACATATCCATGTGTGCCACCCAAAGACCCAAAATGTGGCCTACCTAGGCCACTGCAACCACTGCTGGCTCCTACATGTGCCACACAGAGGCCCAAAGACTAACTTGCCCAACCCACACTACCGCCGTAGTTATCTGTAGGATATTACATTACATTTCCTTTTCTACAACCAAAATGTCATATTGCCTGTGGATTAAGTGGCCTCCAGCTTTGTTTTCTATTGCTGAATTACATTTTTATCTTTATCTATTTTAATATTATAATTATATTTGATTCTTTATATATAACTAATTATTTAGCTGATATCTTCCTAATATGTATGCTTTTCTTCAAAATTACACCTTACAAGAGAAATGACCACCATATAAGTAACCTGGCTTCTCTTCCCTTATTTTAATTTCTTTCTCATTTATAAATAAAATAAGGAAATTGTCACATTATGATATATCTTAAGCTGAAAGTCAGAAATCAAACTAAGCAAATAACAGCTCTTGGTAAGCAGTCCTGGATCATTGTTGTGTTGAATCTTGTCTGACCACAGCTGTTCTGGGCAGCTTTTATTGCAGGCATCCTACCAAAATATTATTATTTGTGTTCTGCTTGCCTCCTTCAGTCCTTTTTTTGAAACACCGTGGATGCCAACTCTGGCTTTCTTTTCTGGCTTTTCATCTCACTTTCCTCCCAGCAGGCACAATTTTCCTCAAGTGTTTTTCCATTTGCTATGCTAAGAATGGAAGACACAGTACAAAGAAAGAAAACATGGCCTGACCCTCAAGGAACTCCTAGTTTTACTGATGGGGAAAAGAGACACAAAAAATTTCCAGTGGGGCATAGAATGAATCAGTAGAAATACGGAGAAATAATGTGTGAAGCAACACAGGGTAGAATATTACTATATCAAAGGAATATAGAGTAGGAAGGTCTTAAAGAGGAGGGAATGTTTGAGCTATTTTATTTTTATTTAATTGTAAAAAAACAACTTTATTAAAGAGAATTATTCAAGTTCTCATTATTACCCCTCTCTATTTTTTTTTTATTTTTGTTCTTTATAAGTTTGTACCATTGGAAAAAAACAGTCTATTTTAAATAGTCTTACCACATGTTAGGCTTCAGACCATCATGCACGTGTGTGTGTGTGTGTGTGTGTGTGTGTGTGTGTGTGTGTTGTGTATACACACCATTCACACACATGCTTTATCTTCCTTCCTCTATTGCTTTGGCCTTATTTACTTCTTGTCTCTTGTTTTGATTTTCCACTTGATATTTCTACCTATGTGTGCTACTAAATGTTTCTACAGATGAGAATGTTTATTTTGCTCTTTAGAGCATTCAGCTTTACCACTTAGAGAATTTACTTCAGATCATTTAACACCATTCCCCACTCTCACAAATCTTGAAAGGCAGGCAGAGCTTTCCTCTTTGTACAGGTCTCTTTATTCTATTTTGAAACATCTCCTTTCTGAAAGGCATCTTACTGTATTTCTCCCATATTTTCCACATTAAAAAATAATTTCCAAAGTTACTATGGTGATCAGAAAAGAGTATCTCTCAGTTTGAATTTTGAAAGTTCATCTTCCTTGCAAATAAATATTTTTAATTCTAGCAGACCATTTTCCTTCTTTCATAAGTATATTTCCAGTCTTATTCTTATGAAATTAAATCTCTCTAAATCTCATTTGGCTTTATAGTTCTTTTGATAGGTTACTTCTTGGGATATACATTTTTATAAAAGTTAAAATATCTATGTCTTTAAAAATAACATACTAAAGAGAAGTGTAGATTTAAATACCTTTCTTGGTAACTATGTATTAGTTCAGCTGCTGTAACAAAATAATAGCTTTAGCTACATTATAGAATATAGTTTATATTTAAACATATTATGTAGCTTAAACAAAGTAGAAGTTTATTTTACTCAACAGATGGATCTAACCATAAACAGTCAACACTGATCTGAACGCTCAGTGGCTTTGGGAACTCATTTTACTTCTATCTTGTTGATCTACCATTTTTAATGCACAATTTCTGTCTATGTTTGAGGTTGCCTAATTGAGTTCCTGCCACCATGTTCACATTCCTCCAGTGGGTAGGGGATAAGAAAGAAATAGAGAAAAAGATATGTTTTTTAAAAACAAAACCCAGAGTTGCCATATACTATTTTTACTGATATCCATTAAACAGAAGCAAGTCACAGGATCTCATTTAACTGCAAGGAAGAAGGGTGACTGGCTTAAAACTATTACTAGAGAAGAAGTGAAGGTACTGGAGAAACAGCTACCAGTTTCTTTTACAGTCTACATTTGTGCATAACACTTTCTTTTCCTACAACCTAGATATCATGTTGTTAGGAATTTGTACCTT
>VSMD01043410.1:0-38167 GCA_008750895.1 Mirza zaza
TGAATTCTTATAACTCAGTAAAATAAGCAAACTAATTTTAAAAAGAGCAAAAGATGTCAACAGATAAAAAAAGATACAGATATCAAACAAGCACATGAAACGATTATTATTTATGAAAAGCTAATTGAAACATTTTCAATAATGCTGCTATGAACATTAGTCTTTTCATTGACGTGTGCTTTCATTTCTCTTATGCATCTACCCAGGAATGGAATTTATACTTCATAAAGATTATGTTTAAGTTTATAAGAAACTAACCCACTGTTTGCTAAAGTGGTTGTACCACTTCACCAAGAATGTATGAGAGGAAACGTCCAGTTGCTGCATATCCTGACCAAACTTAAAATTGTCAGATTTTATTTTTAGTCATTCTAGTGGGTATGTACTGGTATTACCTTATGGTTTTATTTGCATTTCGCCAGTGATCAGGGATACAGAGCATCTTCTATCTACTTATATTTTTCCATGCAGTATGCATTAGCCATTTATTCATATATCCTTGGTGAAGTATCTATTCTTTGCCCATTTTTTTGACAGGGTTCTTGGTCTTCTTATTATTGAATTGTGAAAATCCCTTATGTATCCTGGCTCAAATCCTTTGCCAGGGATGTTTATGTTTTGCATATACTTCTCCCTAGTCTGTGGCTGGCCTTTTCGTTTTTTTTACATGGTGAAGCATGTTCATTTTGAGAAAATTCATTGAGCTACATACACTTATGATTTGTTCACTTTTATTTACATATATACTGTTGACCCTTGAACGATTCAGGTTTGAATATCTGGGCCCACTTGTATGTGAATTTTCTTCTGTCTCTGCCAACCCTGAGACAACAGCACCAATCTGTCTTCATTCTCCTCGTCCTCAGCCTACTCGGAGTAAAGACAAGGATGAAGACCTTTATGGTGACCCACTTCCAATTAATAAACAGTAAATATATTTCCTCTTTATGGTCTGCTTAATAACATTTTCTTTAGCTTACTTCATTTTAAGAATAGATATAATACATATACAAAATGTGCATTAATTGACTATTTATGTTGTCAGTAAGGATATTATTAAAGTTTCAGGGGAGTCGAAAGCTATATATGGATTTCTGACTGCATGGGGGTCACACTCCTAACCCCTGTGTTGCTCAAGGGCCAACTATACTTGAATGAGTTTATTTTGAAAGAAGAACTGTTCTTTGAAAAGGGGACCAAAATCATCATCAACTAGTAATCTAGCCTAAAGATGATACAATTGGCCTACACATACTAAAAACTGAAAAATAAATCCTTATACTCCTAGTTATGACCTCTTCTTTGCCTCGGGTCCCTGTCAGATGCCCAGACATTAAAGCTAAAATTAGCAAGAGAGAATAACATGTCTACAGCCTCCCTCCTGCACTTCCTGACTGCAATTTGACCTCTGAATTATAGACATTTCAGATCAGGATATTGTATTTTTTGTTAATTGCAGAAAAAAGTTTTAAATGAAAACTTTATGTTGATGGTGAAAGCAAAGAAATTCAACATAAGTCTAACTACAGGAAAAACTAACTCGTGCAATGACTTTCAATAAGCATCTGACTGTCACAGATGAAATAGGCTGAAATAGGCCGAAACAAATAACAAGATAATGCTACATATCCTTTCACTGACAGCACAAATAGCTTTACATAAGTATGACTTATTACTCCTTACACATTTCAAAATTATCTCCCCTAACTTTAACTACAAAAAGCAAAAAATCATATGCTGGCATTTTTCATATTAATGAAAGTACATCCTTAGGATATCAAACATCAAATAGAATGTTTTTTTTTTTTAAATAAAATAATAAAAGCTGCTCTCCATCACAATACCAACTATTCTTCTTTTCCCCAACCCATGCCCCAAAGATGATTGTTGCTACCAGTTTGGTGTCTACCTTTTCAGACATTCTCTATGGTCAAAGGAGTATATATGTGCACATGTACACATACACACACACACATGTGTTTTCACAAACACAGGATAATAGGGCATACTAGCATTCTAAGAACCAAAATAAAAAGAAATTTTAAAATAAGGACAATAGTTGAGAAACTATAAAATATGGAATTAAAGAGAAATCATTTCAGTTAACTAAGACAAAAATAAGTTAAAAATATAGTCATTGGATGTGGGGGAACTTGTAAGAATACGTTAGTATTATTACTTGTGTAGTGGACACCTCTTGGAGTGGCTGAAGAGCCTACAACCCTTCCCTTTTCTGTTCCATGATCAATGACCTTGAAAAGATGAGAAGATAAATGATAAGGAGATTCGGGAAATAGCTATTTCAATGAACCCCTCACAATAGGGCATGCAATAGGACTGTCCCATGTGACATATTCCTGGAAAGGGTCTAAGCCCTGGCAGTTCCAACTGCAGTCCTCCACTGACAACAACATTGCACAGCACTGCTACAGTAGGATACTCCGGGAGAGCCCCCCCACCCCAAGTTCTTCTCATGGTCTTCCTAGCCCCAAAGTTGCAGTGGCAACCTCTCTTTTCTGTTGACGGTCAGGAACAGTCCCTCGATCAATTCTACGAGTCTCCATTTTTGCTTGCTTTTCTGCTGTCGTGAGGAAATCAAACCGAACTTGGTAAGCTCGGCTTTCGGTAGAGTGAAACAGTTATTTTGTCTCCTGGTATAAGTTATTTCTTCCTTGGGTGCTAAATAAAACTTCCGTATCAGCGGATGAAGGACAACACCCCCACCACCACCACACGGTTCTCACATCCAGAGCATTCTGGAGATGGGAGACATTGAATATGGGTGAGCGGTTCGGAGCTTATTTTATATACTACAGAATCGCGCCCCAATTTCAGAAGGTTTTAGCTGGGCAACAACTTGCTTATCAAGTTTCAAGATGCCACCACCTCCTACTGTGAGAACAGCTGTGTCTGATAGTCTCTTTGATAACACTAGTGAGATGCCTGGGCATCTGCCCCACTGCCACTTGAAGTGAATTCCTGGACCAGAGCGATTTACATGTGACCATGTGACTTGCATGAAGCATTCACCAATCTTGAAGAGCGGTGCCGGCAGAGTCAAATTCAGAATTGTGTTTCTTAACAGTGAAAATCAGCCGTCGTCGCCACTTCTGTGACGCGAAGGGCTTGATGCGATTTGCCAGCTAAGAGGTAGTGCCTACAGGGGACTCAGGCAAATGGGTTCTCAACAGCAGTAGGTATTGAGGTCAGTCTCGGGGAGTTTACGCAACTGAGCCCTTGCAGAACCGCTTCTCCTTCACCTGGTGGTTTTCACAAACCTATTGAGCAAGGACCAGGCAAGGCTGGAGAAGGAATATGACCTGATCTACGATGTGTGTGTCATCTTATCTACCCGATTATTAAGAGGCTTTATATTTTTGATTTGTTAGCAGAATGCTGGTGAACAGAGCCCTGGAAAGACAGATACTAGCAGAAGGTAGCAGAGACATAAAATCTGAAGTGAAACAGGTGGGGGCCTTGTGCATACACGCAAAACTAAGGACCGCAGCCACCACTTAGTGCCCTCGCTAGCCAATGGTGTGTAATAAATACCCCTGTGTCTTCCTTTAAATACGTTTTATTTAAATGTCCTCTTCCTTTTCCCCAAGTATGCAGATGGCAAGTTGGCAGTGGTTAAATTAAGGTGGTAAGATATCAAGAAAGTTCTAGCTCTCTGGGAGGCCGAGGTGGGTGGATCGTTTGAGCTCAGGAGTTCGAGACCAGCCTGAGCAAGAGCGAGACCCCATCTCTACTATAAATAGAAAGAAATTAATTGGCCAACTAATATATATAGAAAAAATTAGCCGGGCATGGTGGCGCATGCCTGTAGTCCCAGCTACTCGGGAGGCGGAGGCAGGAGGATTGGTTGAGCCCAGGAGTTTGAGGTTGCTGTGAGCTAGGCTGACGCCATGGCACTCACTCTAGCCTGGGCGATAAAGTGAGACTCTGTCTCAAAAAAATAAATAAATAAATAAAATAAAATAAATAAAAAGAAAAAGAAAAAGAAAAAGAAAGAATCGCAATGGGACCAGAGGCAACATGCTATTAGCAGAGTCAGCAGGAACATGGCACCGCCTTTGGACATGGAACCTCAGCTGGCATTTGGATTTTTCTCCCACCGGAAAATCTCCATCAATAGATGGCATAGCAGGGTTATTTCCATTTTTATATAAGTGTGGGGGGGGGGCAAGGGGAAAGAGAAGAAGAGGGAAAAGGATTAAGGATTAAGCTACCCAAGAGTGAGATGTTTTAAACACCTTCTGGGGGGGGCCACCAGGCTGTCACGTGCCCCTTCTTTGGGCATGGTCCCCAGCACCCACAGGCAGACTGTGACCATATATCACAACTCTGCATCTCCTGGCTCTTGTACACACAGACACCTAATCTGAACTGGGCTAACCTCATCCTTTCCTGGTGGTATATAGAAACTGAAAAGACAAAGCAAAGAGACTAAACCTTTAAAAAGAAGTCACTTTAATGCCAGGAGTCTAGAAAGAAGGCACAGAAACTCCTGCTGATGAGACCCTCGGAGCAACTCTGGTTTCTTCTGTTCAAACCCCACTTGCTCAACTCATCATTCAATTCCCAGGATGGGTCCGATAAATTCCTTTTCCCCTCCTTTAAGCTAGTTAAGAGTCAGCTGACTACAACCAAAAAAAAAAAAAATGCTACTATGACTTCTAGGAAGTAAATGAAAGGTGTAGAGTTTCTCGTTTTAAGGTCAGATTATCATAATCATGCATTTCCCTTGCTTCCTCTTAACCCCACTCAGAAACTAAACTCCTAAAGAGCATAATTTTGCCTTACAAATTGTGACATTAGAACCCTCATGCCTAACATGCTTTTTCATATCCTCCTATTTTGCAAGAAGGCATATTCACTCCCGGTGTTCAAGCCTGTTCATTTCAGCAGCAGTTCCCCATCAACACGTTACTATGAAGCATCAGCAGTTCTCTGCGTCTCCTGATGCCAGCCCAGTGCCAATACGCAGACTCAGCAGACTCAATGATTACTGATTAACAACTGAAATTGTTTCTTCCTTAAAGATACTTAATAGTATATAAAAGAACATCGAGCCCAGCCTGTTTCTTGCTTCTCCTGTCACTTAAACCCTAGATCACCAACGTGGACTTGTGATAGGACAGATACTTAAACCATTTCAGCCTAAATCGTAGATTCTGGATCGAGTCATCATTGTCTTTATACCCAGCCTTTATACTTCAGATTAGATGATGAGGATTTCTAGCTTTTTCTGATACTCATCCTGTTCTACTCCTCCCCCTTCTGCTCTCCTAACCAGTTTATAGCACAGTTATCATAACCAAGCTTCTGTTTTGATACTTTTGGAGGTACCTAGTCTGATCCCTGCTCTGTCTCTTCCTAGGACTGGGAGATGCCTACCTTTCAATTACCAGTCCCAATCCCAAAGGACTGATATCAGGCCCTTAAAGCCCAGAACCTACAGACACAATTCTCTGGTGGCCACTCATACATGTATGCATGTATGTTCTCATTCATTTGGGTATTTATACACATACACCATCCTATCCCAGATTCCATGTGCTTTTTCACCTTGAATTCCCACTAACAATAGGCTGATTGGATTGTTCTCTGGCTGTTCTGCCCTTGGCATGGCCTACCAAGAACTTCTCCTCAGCACCTCTAGTTTAAGCTAGGCTGTTTCTAACACACAGCACGATTCCTTGAGTATGAACTCATTCTAGTCTGTCCTGTATAATGGTAACCTCTGCCCTACTCTAAAACTTAGCCATATCACGATACTACAAAGCTCTATCAAATCCTGAGATATGGCAAAGGTAAGCAAACTTACAGAATTTAGAAATAAAACTAATAGATAAAAGAAAAACTTTCTTTTCTAAATGGCATGAGCTGGAAATTTTGCAATATAGTATAATTGAAACATTAACATAATATGGGAAAATATATCTGGACATTTACATGCAAAATTTATTTTTCAATCACCAGATTGTAATTTTTAAAAATGGAGAAAAAAATGACTACATTACATTTTGTAAATATATTCTATCATAGCACACTGAAATGACCATCTGATTCCCAAGAGTTCTATTAGCAATATCTTGACACAAAAAAGATACATCAGAAGCAATAAAACAATATATATATAAATATACGAATCAGTGCCTCTTTGATCAATGTTAAATTCTTCTTTATGAAAGTTGTTAGACTTCTAATTCCATGTAGTGTCCTAAAAATGAGATTCCCATCACTTTCTCCAAAATCTAGTTTTGTTATTAATCCTACAACCTCATTAAAGTTTCTCCTTGTACTGGCTTTCTCTACAACCTTTATTCCTAACTAAGATGAAGCCACATGGGATCATCGTCAGTATAAAGAAAAACTACAAAGCAGCCCAAGACGCAAGGACAAAAGTGTATGGATTTGCCTCATAAGCCAAAAAACTGCAGTAGGAACAAGTGCAATGGATAATAAAGAACTCCAAATACTGTGGCTAGTGGGGGAAACAAATGAAATCTCAAAACAGATACTGTTACCACATTATTTAACTACTATCTGTTCATAAGCTAAACTATTAATAGTATACAAACTATTTGAAAGAATAGCATCTTATTTTCAGTACACAAAGCAGACACGCAATAAACACATGCTGAATGAAAAAAGAAATCAAGGATTCAGATTTCTAGTAAAAGTATCAAAGGTACTCTGCTTATACTGAAATATAATCATTGTGGAATGTAAAAACGTCCCCTTTTCCAAAAACAATTATCTATTGATCAATAAACACAATGCAAAATACATCTCATATCATGGATTAATTCCCTTTACTCTTACCCTATTACTAGGCAATTATTTTCCTCTATTTTAACTTTACATTTCTATAACCTTTTCCTCAATCTAAAACGTTTAATATTTATCTTTTAAAAATTCATTTGACTATTTATTTTGGTAGAACATCTCTATATTTTGGATATCTGGGAATGAGTTATTGGCCAATATATTGATCTTCTAAATTGCTCTTCACAGACATGTTTTCTTTGCAACAAAAGCTACAGTGAGTTGAACTCTCATGAAGAAAACAGATTATCTGATGGGGAAAAAATAATTAAATTTAGTCTTAACCACAACTCCATTAAGCCAGAGCACTCTTTACTAATTTAGTCATTTTACCATCTTTAAAAAAAATTTTTAGAAAAATATTACTTTATATTGATCCCTTAACGATAACAGATGATAGAATACAGAAGTCTGACTCAAAGCCTGTGCACAGGACTTGCTTCTGCTACTTAGGATGAGACCAAAAAAAAAACAGATGTATCTTGACATCAACACACCTAACATGCTATGTAAAAGCACTTCTAAACTTTAACAAAACTCAAGAAAGCACACATAGATGTGATTAGTATCTATAAGCCATACTTGACATTAAATAACACCACCAAAGTAACAATTAGATGCTGGAATGCAGCCAATCTTCTTCCATTAAAACAGTGCTTGCCAAACAAGATCTTCACTGGACTGGAATGATGGTTTGTCGGATGACATCAGGATATGCAAAGCAACTATTAAACTGCATGCTAAAGTGGGTGTCAACAAGCAGAGTAGGAAGAACGCTAGAATACGAGAACCCTTTCAAAGACCTTTCAACACTGCCAAGCAGCAGTCAAGAAGTGGCTCATTTTTTATGAAAGTATCAGTCGAGGTTGAGAAAACTAAAAGTGCATGAAAATCCATAGAGGAAAAAATAAGCTAAGAATGATACAACACTATTCCCCAAGCTATGAACAGAGATCACTGGTGTCATCTCAGAATGGCAAAGCAGTCGATTTCTTCCCTGCCCTGCCCCGACCACACAAATACATGTCAGTGGTTGTCGTGGCCTTGATGCATTTTCAGTAGCTGCCATGCCTTGACAGGCTTCCGCACGTGCTCCTGAAAGTGTGGACGTGTATGCCAACCCCTGTGATGGTTACGCAACCCAAGACAAGCACAGAACTTATTTACTCTAGTGACTCAGATGTAAATCTAGGTCTCTGTGGAAAAGGAGGTAGAGAACATGAATGAATGTTATGACACCATTTTTCATTAATATTCATTGCATAACTAAAGCAAACTGACACGATTTTCTGATCTTTATGGGTCTGATAATGAAATTAGCTTTCAGAAATGCTTCGGTTTTCACAAGGTCCAATGTGGCAGCTGTTTTGCTGAATGAACTGAGGCAAAACAACACCTTTTTTACATAAAACTCTTATTTTCTCTCCCTCTTTTCTCTCTTTCCTCCTTTCATGTAGCCATTCACCCAAATCCTCCTTTCCCTTCTTCCTTCAGCCTGCCTCTGATAGCTACCTCTCAGTAATACTGAACTCCACAATATCAAGAAAACTTTTTCAATTCTGTTTCACTCAGAGGTCACAGAAATACTTTAAACATTGGAGCGTCAAAAATAATAAAACACCAATAAATCAATTTTCATCTTAACCAAAGAGATAACTCATAACTTATTTCTGGATCTAGCAAATTAATTGAAATATATTAAAAATATATATATAAATGACATGTCATTAATTCAACAGATCAAATTATCTTTAAAAAGAATACATAGATTGGTGCAGCCATTATGGAAAACAGTATGGAAGGTCCTAAAGAAATTAAAAATAGAACTACCATATGACCCTGTAATCACTCTTCTGGGTATACACCCAAAGGAAAGGAAGTCACCACATTGTGAAGATGTCTGCACTCCTATGTTCACTGTAGCATTATTCACAGTGGCCAAGATATGGAAACAGGCTCGGTATCCCTCAATAAACAAATGAAGAAACTGTGGTACACACATACAATGGAATCTTATTCAACCTTAAAAAAGGAGGAGATCCTGCCATTTGCCACAACATGGATGGACCTGGAGGACATTATGATAAAGTGAAATAAGCCAGGAACAGAAAGACAAATGTTGCATGATCTCATTTACATCTAGGGAAAAGAAAAAAAAAAAAAAAGGTCAAATACGCACAGTGATAGAGAATAAAACTGTGGTTACCAGGGTTAGGGTCCAGGGGAGAAAATGGGGAGATGTAGGTTGTCAAAGGATACAAAGTAGCAGATATATAGAATGAACAAATGTAAAGATCTAATGTGCAAACTGAGGACTGTAGTTAGTAATACTGTATTGTATTCAGGATTTTTGCTAAAAGAGTAGGTTATAGCTGCTCTTGCCACAGGTGGGAAAAATGGGTAACTATGTGAGATGACGGATATGTTAATTTTTCTCACCATAGTAACCATTTTACTATACACATATATGTACCTCATAATAGCATGTGTGTATCTTAAATATGCACAAATTTATTTTTTAAAAAGGAATACATGCTAAGGGAGTCATATTTAAATAATTTTTATGATGACCTACTTGCAAAATGAAGCAAAAGTTGTTTTCTAAGTATTTTACTTTATTCTCAATCCTTTCTTCATTGCTTAAATATTAAACTTGGGCTTTTTTCCCCCCCAAAAAACCCTTCTGATTTACTGATAGTGAAATTAAACAAATTTATAATTTTCTATAATATTTTATTATAGAAAATTATTTTTATAATTTCTTATAATAAAAATTATTTATAATTTTTATAATTATTATAATTTTCTATAATATTAAGTAAATTTCACAATTCTCAAAGAAATTCAATCAATCCTCTTGATATTCAGATCAAATATCTTAGATTTCTCCAAATTGGTTCCACCAAAAGTAATCTTTCTACTCCTTAACTGTCCATAGAACTTCTGTACCTATCAGAAATTATTGGGGTAATTTAGTGATTATACCAATAAATCAAGCTAAATAAAATTATTATTATTCAAAATGATTATTCTAAAAATGATACAGACTTTATTTTTATAGCATACTTGTTTATTTAACTATGGCACTTATCATCTAAATCACATTACAGTATGTTTTAATGAGCCATACCATGGGAAAGAACTTGGATTTCAGAGTAAGACAGAGACCCAGTAAATTTACCTTCGATTTATAGGCTGAACAGAAAAAAGAAACAATGAAACACATCCTATCATTCTTTCACTTGATAGTGAACAGTCTTAGAATTCCTCAGATTAACAGTAAATATTTTCTTAAGACTTACATAATTTTCTAACAATATGCTTATTATCTATGTATACTTATGCACTTAATATTTACTGAAGGCCAATTATATGCCTATGTGTTTAGAGACAGAAAATTTGCTGAAATACATTACACAATATGTAGTAACATTCTCTAGCTGTTTGCTACATTATAAAATACCCCTTTACTTTTCCAAAATCTCCTCTATATTCAGTAAAGTGAAAGTAGATATTTAATGAATATTCCTTGGCTAACTGCTAAGTATGTCTTACTTTATTTCTTTTACATGTTAAGAAATTTCCCAGTAAGCAAATATAGTAGTGATTAAATAAAGAAGTCCAGCAAAGAGGAATTAAGAAGAATGCTATGTAATTAAAATTTTGACGTGACTATGTCCAGGGCTGTGACTGAATTACCCAGTGGAAAATAATCACCCATTTGCCTAGTTACCTGTCACTCTTTTTATAAAAAATGCAGGGAAGAAACACATCTTGGGTGTGCTGCCCATGGAAATAAGGCACAGAACCTGAATTTGTAAACACCAATATCTTAACCCTCTAAGGAGGGCCAAAATATCAACGTTCTTGTATTTAACATTTTTCAGAATGAGTAAGATCACTATGCTTTTAGTAATAAATCTAACCAGTTATTGTACTATAATTATATAAGATGTTACCATGGGGAAAGGCAGGTGAAGAGTACATGAAACTGTACTATTCTGCAACTTCCTGGGCTTATCATTATGTCAAATTAAAAATTAAAAAACATAAATAAATCAATAAGGTAATGCAGTTTTAGTAAGTGTTAGGGAAATTAAAACTGGTAAATTAATTGTTTTTCTAAACTCGAACATTTAAAATGTACTAAGTAATTTGAATACTTTGCGAAAATATTCGTGGGGATTCTTTTTAAAGTGTTGAGTCCTGTGCACAATAATTAATCACCTCCTAAATTATGCAATTTACAAAGCGAAATCTGTGTGTGTGGATGTTTTACTTAGAGCAAGACAATAAAACAAGTTAATCTGCGGATCTACAAATTAAGCTGTCTCCTCCTGAAGAAAAGAGCAGATAACACAAAATAATTTTGGCATACTTTTTTAACAAACCAAATAATGGCTATGTATCAGATTCCTATTTTCCTTAGGCGAATATTAAACAAATTGACCTCCTTTAAGTCTCGTCCATACTGGCTGGGGAACAGAGGGAAACAAGCGAGGAGGAAACATTACGCAGGAAGAGGAAGTGGGGCCTGGCATTAAAAATGCAGCCGATTCATCAAGTGTTGACCACACACCTATTACAACATGTCAAAAGTCACCCTGTCCCATGACCTCCACTCAAAATATTGGTACCCAGGGTTTGAGAAACTGAGGAAAGCTAAAAGAATTCGTGCTAGAACTCAGTTATCACTATCATCTCAAGGATCTACCGTGTTTGCCCGACAATAAGAATGGGTCTTATATTTTTCCTCAAGAAGACACCCTAGGGCTTATTTTCAGGGCATGTGTTATTTTTCCCTCAAAGCCTCAGCTTGCAGGACACACAGGACGGCCGGGACATGACAGGGGGAGCCGACCTTATTGGTGGGGCTGCCTGCACCTTTCCGGTCACCTCTGGGATAGTAGCTGTCACGATGGGGCAGATGACAAGGACTGCTCGTGTTCTTTCCCACTCCACAACGACATGCATGGGTTGTGCAGATGCGCTGCGCAGCCACGCCCATCACTAGGGCTTATTTTCAGGGTGGGGCTTCTGTTACCGAAATGCTTAGAAATCCTGCTAGGGCTTATTTTATGGGTAGGTCTTATTTTCGGTGAAACACGGTACTGTGGAAAGGAACACCAACAAAGGAAGAACCAGAGGCCAGACAGCCCAGGTGACCTGCCCAAAAGAACACAACTCACTAGTAGCAGAGGAAGAACAGGAAGCTTTCCACTGCTGGGCCTGTGAAGTGCCATTATAAATAAATAGGCACTAATCTTTTCCAGGTAGTAATAATGAATCCTTTAAGAGATTAGGACATACACAAAAGCATCAAACAACTGTAATTATGTTATTTTTTAAAAATCCTTACTCATTCAGTAGTCCTCTAAACTCCAAAATACTTTAAATCCACTTTGGATTCACATGTATGTAGGTAATTTAAAGTTTCTAAGCTTGCAACCTCACCAAAATATATAATTATAGCACCTCCTATGTCAGTTCTCTTTACTAAGTGGGGTTTCAATTTTCTTAAGGCTTAAAAGTATGTGCTATTGGTTCATTATAATGACAGAAAGGGTTATGTCAGGACACCTACAAGTTTTGAGCTTGTTCAACTATTACAACACCTGATCACCATGGTGTTCTTTTGTGGAATATCACAAAACAATGATCTATTAAAAATAACTAAATGCATTAATAGTATGCTAAACATATACTATACACAAACATACTAATAACACAAATAGAAGCAGGTGGTAAAAGTTTTGTTTAAAAAACTTATGAGCAAAAACTTAAACCTAAAATTAGTTAATAATTTTCCTTTACTAAAAAACTAGAAAACTAATGTGCAAATTTAACAGTAAGATCACTCTATTAGAGAAATAAAACCAAAGTCCTACTCATGCATAAACATTAAAACAATAAAACCCCACACTCACTCCGAAATCTCAACACTTAAGTGAAACTAAATTTAGGTGGCCAAAATATGTATAATAGCCAGGCGCAATGGCTTACACCTATAATCCTAACACTCTGGGAGGCCCAGGCAGGAGGACAGACTGAGGTCAGGAGTTGAAGGCAGGCCTGAGAAAGAGCAAGACCCCATCTCTACAAAAAATAGAAAATTTAGATGGCCGTAGCAGTGTGCACCTGTGGTCCCAGGTACTTGAGGAGCTAAAGCAGAAGGACTGCTTGAGCCCAGGAGTTTGAGGTTGCTGTGACAGATGACAATGACACTACACTCCAGCTGGGGCAAAAGAGCAAGACTATGCCTCAAAAATACATAAATAAATAAATAAAAATAAAAATAGGCCGGGCGCGGTGGCTCAAGCCTGTAATCCTAGCTCTCTGGGAGGCCGAGGTGGGCGGATCCTTTGAGCTCAGGAGTTCGAGACCAGCCTGAGCAAGAGCGAGACCCCATCTCTACTATAAATAGAAAGAAATTAATTGGCCAACGAATATATATAGAAAAAATTAGCCGGGCATGGTGGCACATGCCTGTAGTCCCAGCTGCTTGGGAGGCTGAGGCAGCAGGATTGCTTGAGCCCAGGAGTTTGAGGTTGCTGTGAGCTAGGCTGACGCCACGGCACTCACTCTAGCCTGGGCAATAAAGTGAGACTCTGTCTCAAAAAAAATAAATAAAGTACCCACATTTGGTGGGCTAAGATATACAACTATTTTGCATACTAAAAAAAACTATAGGGCATATCGTAACTAGACTTCTCACAATGAAATACAACACTATATGAGATCAATAACGCCATATTTATGATTATACACAATTTATAGGACACAATGATTTCTGGTCAAATATGAGGGGAAATGACATATCACTAACAGACATTACTTTAAATGTATTGCCTCAAGCCTCACATCTCCTGCAGATACGGCACTTAGGATATCTCAATGACCTTCTCCCGTAGGCTCAAAGACATGCAGGGACTGGAGGGTCAGACAGGACACGGAAGCCCAAGACGTAAAAACAGGGGGGCTCGGTGTTAACGGTAACAGTTCTATGCCCATGACGCCTAGATGTCTGAGGGTTGGAAGGTCTGTGCTGGTGCCTGATACTTCTAGACTCAAAAAATCCCAAAGCCCCGCACCAGTGCAGTCAAGAGAAGGAACCAACTACCGTGTTTCCCCGAACATAAGACATACCCATAAAATAAGCCCTAGAAGGACTTCTAAAGCTTTGCACAATAGAAGCCCTACCCCGAAAATCAGCCCTAGTGACGGGCGTGGCTGCGCAGCGCATCTGCACAACCCATGCGTGTGGTCGCGGAGCGGGAAAGGACACGAGCAGCCCTTCTCATCCGCCCCGTGAGAGCTCTAGTGCTCGACAGGAGAGATCCGGCAGGTGGCTCTAAAGGAAATAGAGGCGCAAGAAATTCAGGATGGAATTCGGGGTTTGGAGAGTGAGGATGATGTTCCAGAAGAAGATGACTTAACTGTATTTGAATAAATGTAGATGGTTGTACCGTACTTAAAAAAATAAATAAATAAATAACACATCCCCTGAAAATAAGCCCTAGGGTGTCTTCTTGAGGAAAAAGAAATAGAAGACGCCTTCCATTTGGGGAAACACATTGGTAATTCCTTGTTCAACCTAATAAAACACACTAAGAAATATGGTCGACTTTATTTCTGATGCTAGACTTTTCACAGTCTGAAGGACCTGTGTTTCAGCAGTTTACAGAATTGGTATTCTAAATACCACAGTGTTAGGGTTATCAAAGATTTGAGGGCCCAGAAATAAATTAACCTCAAAAAATTCCAACCAAAGAACAGAAAACAGAAGCATGAATGAACCGATTCTGCAATGAACCCTATCTATTTAGCTTGGAGATGAATTATTTCCACATTTCTTTGCTGCTGTTATTTATTATTGCATTCATTTATGGTAAATGCATGACTTTCTTAAGTATTTTGGCATTTCTTGAAGATGAGATTAGTGGAAGGATAAGGCTGTCAGGAAACATGCTAAGGGACTCTGGGAAAACTCACCCAGGAGTTTCAGGGAAGCAGGGGGGAAAGAAAGCACAGAGGCCAGCACATGAATGTGCATTCAATCGTTCAAGTATTTACTGAGCATCTATTATGCACAACTCACTGCCCCAGGCACTAAATGCACGGTAGTAAGCAAAACAGAGTCTATCCTTACACACTAGCAGTCACTAGGCAATGTCGTTGGTATCTTCTACCCAGTTTTCAATAATTAATCCTATTTTCAGCAATTCCATAATGCAAACAAACATTAATAAAATAGGAACTCAGAAGTTAAAAAAAAAAAAGCAACTAATCCCTACCTCCAGAAGGTTTACATAAATAAACTGTTATAATAGGGGTACAACCAACAGTGCTAAGGGAGAAGGACAACTGAGCACTATTTACTGCAGGTAGAAGGAAAGGCTCGGGGCAGGAGAGGGTGGCATACTTGAGAAACTTCAAGGAGGAGACAGGAATGCATCTCTGCCATGCAGGAGGCAATTTAGGCTCAAACTCGCTGAGCTCAAGAGTCAAAGTCCTTACACCGGCCCACACCACTGCTGGCACCTCCACCACCCTGACCTCCTCTCTCACCTCCCTCCAGCCAACCCCTCATTGTTCTCTGATCATGTCCAGCACCCTCCTGCTTCCGAGCCCCGGCACCTGCTCTTCTCTTAGATCTACAATTCTCACTCCCTCAATTGCTTCAAATCTCTGCTCAAATGTCACCCTAACAGAGAGGCTTCTTATACAGCCCTCTATAAATGGCAAACCCACCCACACCTCAACATGCCAGTCCTCCCCTACCCAGCCTTATGTTTTTCCATAGCACTTACACCACTCTGGTGGTATGGTGTAACTGACATATATCATAATAATATAATAAAACATAGTATATAGTACATGATATACTACAATAACTGACAGCTATTGTCAGCATAACTGACAATGGTAATAGTTATCTATCCCTCACTAGAATTGAAGCTCCTTGATATATAGCTCTATCATCTAGCACTGTGCATAGCAGATAGCACATACTCAAGTGTTTTTTTTACCTTATTTTTTTGAGACAGTCTCACTCTGCTGCCCAGGCTAGAGTGCCGTAGCATCAGCCTAGCTCACAGCAACCTCCAACTCCTGGGCTCAAGTGATCCTCCTGCCTCAGCCTCCAGAGTAGCTGGGACTACAGGAATGCACCACCATGCCCGGCTAATTTTTTCTATATATTTTTAGTTGTACAGCTAATTTCTTTCTACTTTTAGTAGAGATGGAGTCTTGCTCTTGCTCAGGCTGGTCTCCAACTCCTGAGCTCAAACAATCCTCCTGCCTTGGCCTCCCAGAGTCCTAGGATTACAGGAGTGAGCCACCACACCGGCCTTAAGTGGTTTTTTTGTTTCTTTTTAATGAACAAATGAATGGCTGTCAGAGATGAGCCTGGAGAAGCTGATGCCAGGTCACACAGCGCTTGGCACAGACTAGAACCCCATGCTTTAGTGGCTCTTTGACAATGACTACAATATCTATTTAAAGATTTTAAGCAGAAAAAAATATTGGAAAGACTACAATTTTGCATTTTTCAAAATTAAAAACGAAAAGAGAATTCATTTGGAAAGGGTGGGAGGGGACTCTATGAAAAGAGGCAAGACTGAAGGTAAGGACAGCATTTCAAAGACCACTGTAATACTTCAATAGAGAAGTACAGGCCCCAAAATAGGCTCCAGGAGAGGAGGAGATGAAAAGGAGAAATATTTAGAAGATAAAAGCAACTAGACCTGATGCTCAATTGGATGCGGAACCTAAGGAAGACTGGGGAGTGGATGATGACCGGCAGGTTTCATCTAGTGACAGGACAGATGCTAACGGCATTTACTCAAACTGAAGACGGGAGGAGTCAACACATTTGGGAGAAAACATTAGGAGTTAAGTTTTGGACATGGTGAGGCTGACATGGCTGTGCAGTTGGACATATAAATCCAGAGCTCAGACTTGGGCTGGTTAAAAAAAAAAAGTGAAGGGGGGCACGGGCAATATAAGTAACCTTAACACTTGTACCCCCATAATACGCTAAAATTAAAAAAAAAGAAAAAAAAAGTGAGAGTTAAAGATGTAATACTTGACACTAAGATATCACAATGTACCAGTTCAAAGTATTTATATGACTGGGCTTCAAATATGTTGTTGCTCCATATGAAAAACTAAAATCAGCACAAAATCAGTGCTTCAAATGTTATTAATATTTATTACATAAGTATATAGTAAGACCTGACAAACTTGAAGGCAGCAGTAAAAATCGAATACACTTAATCAGAAATATACATTATAATAGATGAGAATTAGCGTAAATACTAAAAAAGTAATGCTATAATCGTATCTGTAGTAATGCTTCTTACAAAATCTGGGGATGAGTTCAAAGACCACATGATTTAATTATTTCAGTCTATGAATGTCGGAAAACAGCAAACTGTCAAAATAATACCTGGGGAATGTAGGAAATGTCTGGGGTTTTTTTGTTTTCACCTGTTTTTTCCTATTTACCTTCCTAAGTGCAACTGAGATTGGACACAGGCAACAAATGGTAGACTTTAGAAGCCTTTTGTTATTTGAAAACAGTATCTCCAATATGACCACTATTCACATGATCTCTCATCTCTGGACGTTTGCACCTCCTATTGATACTTCACAACCATGTCCCTTGACTACTCAAAACTCCAGATTTCTCAGCATTTCTCACATTGCTTTCTCCCAGAAGCCCTGCTACACTTCAAAGTCTGAGGTCCATACCCACCCCACCTCCAACCCATAAGCACCTACAGGATCAACACCTCACTTAAAGGAAATCTTGTTCAATGGTCTCTTCCACTCAACTGTAGTTAAGCTCTACTCTGACGAGGACCTTGCAGGCTACGGTACACAAGACAGCTGTGCATGCACATGACTGAACAAATGTATGACTCAATGACTGAACACATTATCTGTTTTCTAAGAGAGTGGTTGAGGAGGTTTATACAAACATCTCGGATTATTATAGGGTACTGAAACTAGGACTATGGCTATTCCTATTTATAATCTAACGTGACTATTCTGCAAGGTTATTCTTCTAAGTATTACAGTCCATATTATATTTCTAATCGATGATACATTATTGTCAACAGGGTAACACAGTATTTTATTATTAGAAATTAAATGTCCAGAAAGGGTATATGTAAACCCACACTAAAACGGCATGCAATTTCAAAGTTATGATTTCGATATCGTGGTTTTAGAAAGAATGGTAATTAACAGTGCTCAAGATTTTAAAATAAAAAACAGTTCATCATGCCTGTAATCCTAGCACTCTGGGAGGCCCAGGTGGGAACATCGCTCAAGGTCAGGAGTTTGAGACCAGCCTGAGCAAGAGTGAGACCCCCATCTCTACTAAAAAATAGAAATTCATTGGCTAACTAAAAAAACTATATATAGAAAAAATTAGCCAGGCATGGTGGCACATGCCTGTAGTCCCAGCTCAGGAGGCTGAGGCAGAAGGATTGCTTGAGCCCAGGAGTTTGACGTTGCAGTGAGCTAGGCTGACGCCACGGCACTCTAGTCAGGGCAACGGAGCGAGACTTTGTCTCAAAACAAACAAAAAAACCCAGTTCAATGAGTTTATAAAACCTTGGTGAAATCCCTTCAAAGTAAAATATTGGCATATAGGGAACAACAAAAAATCTTTTTTTAAGTCTAAGTAAAAACTGAAGGAATACTTTATAATAATTTTTTTAATTCTACATTTTTCTTAAAGTTTTATCTACACCTAAGTTTTTAAGAAGGCACATTTAAAAAAATGGTTAACGGCTAAGCATTAGAATAATTCCTTAACAATGATTCCTTTACAAAAAGCAATTTTAAGAACATGAAAGGTAAGTGCACAATAGAAACATCCTTTAAGAACTACAGCTGAGGCCAGGCGTGGTGGCTCACGCCTGTAATCCTAGCTCTCTGGGAGGCCAAGGTGGGCGGATTGCTTGAGGTCAGGAGTTCAACACCAGCCTGAGCAAGAGCGAGACCCCGTCGCTACTATAAATAGAAAGAAATTAATTGGCCAACTAGTATATATAGAAAAAAATTAGCCGGGCATGGTGGCACATGCCTGTAGTCCCAGCTACTCGGGAAGCAGAGGCAGGAGGATCGCTTGGGCCCAGGAGTTTGAGGTTGCTGTGAGCTAGGCTGACGCCACAGCACTCACTCTAGCCTGTGCAACAAAGTGAGACTCTGTCTCAAAAAAAAAAACTACAGCTGAGTGAGATCATGACTGATGATCAAGCTAAAAAAATTTTTTTAGAAACATCCATCATAAATTTCTTATGTTGGTCCAAATATTACTGAAAATAAGAATTAAGAAGTCAGAAATATTAAAGGAGAGCACACACATAATAAATGGCTAAAATTTTAGTAACTGACAATAGCAAGTGCTGACAAAGACACAAAACAACTGGAACTTGCATATATGGCTGGAAGAAATGCATAATGGTATAGCCATTTTGGAAAACAGTTTGGCAGTTCAACAGAAAGTGACTGATAGTGATAAATACGTACTTATCACAGGACCCCAAAATCCCACTTCTAGGGGTATTAATTAACTCAAGAAAATGGAACACTTGTGTTCCTCACATAGACCTATATGCAAATGTTTACAGAAGCTTTATTCATAATTTACCAAAACTGGGAACTCAAATGTCCATGAATTCATGAATGGAGGAACAAATTGTTGTACCTTGATACAAAGGAATGCTACTCAAAAAAAAAAAAAGTAACTAACTCAGTGGTGTGCTACAGCTGTCTATACTAGCTCGTGAGAGCCCACTGTTAAATTTTCAAGAATTTTCCAAGCTCGTTTAGGTATCTTAATTTAGGCCCTGGTGAGAGTACTTACACAATGATTAGCAAATGCTACAATCAGGAATTTTTTTTTTTTTGGAGAGCAGGTTGTTAAAATATTTACCAGCACATCAATGAACAAACTGCTGATACACGCAACAACTTAATAAATATCAAAAGCATCATGCCAAGTGAAAGAGAACACAAACGGTTATATACTGTATGATTCCATTTGTATGATATTCTAGAAAAGACAAAACTATAAAGGCATTAATTAGATTAATGGTCGCCAGAGGGAGAGGAGTAACTACAAAGGGGCAGGAGAGAACTTTTGGGGAGTAATGGAAATATCCTGTGGAGGTCTTGATTGTGGAGAAGATTACCAATTATATACATCTGTAAAACTTTTACTATAGGTATACCTCAATAAACCTGACTTAAAACTTAAAGGAGTGATTTAATTCTTGATTCTTTAATGATAAATGCATCATATACACAAAGAGGGAACTAGATTTAGTAATAATATCAAGATGGCAGATTTTGATTCAACATAAATACAGATTAAAAATATTTCCTGTGATTACAAACTCACTTTTTTTTGACAACTAAAATCAGAGGACGGATGATCCTGCCAAGGATGTTGTAGAAACCGCCCTCTTTTCGGCATGACTTTGGAGAGGTTAGTAACAGTAAGGTCCCTTCCTACTGGGAGTCCATGGTTCCAAAATCCCATGATATTTTGTGTTATGATAATCTCAGTTACACTTTTCAATTCTAACTCAAATATTAATTACTAATTTTAACATCAATCAAATGCTATCATTGATTCAAAGTCTAGTGTAGCCTGGTTGTTAGGAGTGTTGACTCTAACTTGAGTCAAGCTGGGTTCAAATGCTGGCCCACTAGTGCCTGTGTGACTCTCAAAAAGCCTCTCTAAATATCCATTTCCCTCTCTGTAAAATGGAATTAACATTTTCCTGACATTTGAATGAGAATGCATGGAAAAAAAAGATCTATGTGTTAAAAATCTTAATCACAAACATTTCTTAGATTTAGAAATGAAAGACAAATTATCAAATCTAATCCTAAGAATTTTAATTTTCCAAATATAGAAAACTCTTTAATTGTCTATCTAGTAGTTCATAATCTCTTACAGAGCCAGATAATTTTGAGAATGTGATCACCACATGGACTCTTTATCCAGAAAAAGTGCAAATATATGCTACACTCTGCATATGATTCCTGAGGATTCAAGGACCCTCAGAAGCACAAGCATGAAATTAAGAACGCCTGATGTAAACTCTTAAAATTGTAAAGTTGAGCGGTGGAATTTAAGGATCAAAGTAGAGAATCCAACTAACATTGAAATTTTACAACTTATCATTTGCTTTTCTTTTTAAGTCTTTGCAAGTAAGACCAGATCATGTTTTCTAATTTATATTTTTGCTGAAATTTTAAGTTAGAAGCGTATTTTCTACATGACTATGTCAACTCATATAAAGTAACAGTAGAAACTTGTATCTCTAGCAGCTTGAGACAGTTCAGTGTTAACACCACACTACTGATGCTCAAGTATCAAAGAAGAGTTCTCAAGACTAATGCAATATGTATTTTTAAATACAAAAACATACCAAGCTAATTCCTATACTTAGAGTCCCATGATAAAGTTTGTTTTTCTTTGAGAGGTGGAATTTATTTTTTTTTTTTACCAGACTTATGCGCTCATTAACACATCTAGTTTTCTGTACATCAGCATATTCTTGGTTCTGCTTTATGTTTATCTGTTCTATGGCCCGATAGCAGAAGCTAATTGTTCTCAATCAACAACCAAACGCCGACCTGGAAATATGCAATTTCTAAGGTAAAGGGTTGTTTTTCAATTGTCTGGTTCTCAAACCACTGGTAATAACCAGTTAGCACTAACCAACTCATGCCCATCACTGAATAAAAACAGTTTTTCCGTATGCATAATAAGCACCATTCCAAACACAGAAAACCCTCAACCACGTTCAAGGCAACGGAAGGCCACGCAAGGGTTCACATCCATAGTAAATACTCTCTCAATCCGGTGTTTACCCTGTTGTTTCTGCGAAAGGAGGAAGAGCCCAATCCTGCAACCTCAGCATGCAATGGTTAAAAAAATAAATAAAAAATAAAAAAAAAAAAAGAAATCAACGAGATGCTGCTGCACCTGAGGCTCGAGCAACTAGCCAGATGGCTTATTTGGTCAGAAAGGTCACATCTGCTTGTCTAAGACCCTGCGGTAACCGTGAATGGGTGCGATGCCACCGCATCCCCAGCAGTCGGGAGCACGGAAGCATCGCGCCTCCTTCCCGGAGCGCAGGGTTCCAGCGTCGCCGTAGGGGATGAGGCCAGCGGAGGCCCGCAGCCCTGGAGACGGCGCCTGGGGGATGGAGGCCTCGCTCGGCTGCGCCCGAAACCCCGCGGCGCGGCCTGTGCCCGTCCCCTCTCCCCGGGGACCGCCGGGCTGCCCCCTCGCCGCTTCCCAGCGGCACCCACGGTCCTGCTCCCCCGTCCCCGCGCCGCTCCCTCCGCCCGCAGCCCGCGACCCCGACCCCGCGGCGGAGGACGCGGGCCGCGCCAGGCCGCCCACCCCGGCGGCGGCTCCCGGGCAGCGCGGACCCTGGGGAGGGCGGCAGCTGGGCCGGCGGCCTGGCCCCGGGGGCGAGCGGGCGCAGGGCCGCGGGCGGGCAGCGCCTCCGCCCCGCACAGACAAAGCGGCCCCGGCGCGCGGGCCGAGGCGACGCCGCCGCCGCCGCCGCTCGGGGAGGCTGGCGGGGGGCGGGGAGGCTGGCGGGGGGCGACTCACCGGAGGGCGCCGGCGGCGGGCCTGGCCCCGGAGCGGGGACCCCCGCGGGCCGGCGGCGCGCTGGCGACGCGGAGGGGGCGGCGGGCGCGGCGTCCCCCGGGAGCCCCGCGGTGGGGCCCGACTCTGCGGCCGTGAGGTGCGGGGACCGGTCCGCCGGCGCGGGCAGCGAGCGGGGCTAGGCGGCCCGGGCAGCGACGCCGCCGCCTCTCCCTTCTCCGGCCCCGCCGCGTCCTCGTCCTCGCTGGGTCCCCGCCGCCGCCTCAGCCTCGGCGCTCCTCGGGCCGCTCCTCTCCATCAAGGCCGGGCCGGCCCGCAGGGACCCTCCGGGAAAGTGAGGGGCTGTTGCCGTCTCCCGCAGCTGTTGGTGGCCATCTTTAATCCTCCTCCTCCTGCTTCCCCACCTCCCGCCGGCAGGCTGACTGACTGGCTCGGGATCCTCCTCTCCCCGCCGGCTCCTCCTCCCGCGCCGGCTCCCCCGCCCGCCTTTCCTTCCTCTTTCCCGACTTCCTTCCCTCCCCTCCCCGCGGCGGCCGCCCGCTTTCCCCTCGCCCTCGGCGGCTGGCGTCGCCCCCTTCCGCCGCCTCAGTTTTCCTGACTGGACTCGAGCCCCCGGCTTTCCTCTCAGCCCTCCTCGCCGCCGGCTTCCCGACGCGCCGGCCTCGGCGTCCCTCTCCCGTCCCGCCGCCCCCTAGCTGCGCCGGGCTCGCCCGCCTCGGTCCCGGTTTCTCAAGACCCGGCTGAGGAAGGACAGGCTGGGTTCCGCTTTCCTCAGCCCCACACCCTTCTTCTGCTGGATGCTGCCAGACACCGCTGGAAAAAAACGCACGGCTGCGTTAGTTTTTTTTTTTTTACTCGAGAGTACAAAAAGAATTGCCCACGCTAGCTATTTTTTTTTTTTTTTAATTTACTACGCAGCTTGGAAACTCCGGCACCGTCTCGTGGGTGGCTTTTCTGGTCCATTTATTGGACGGAGGGGTGAGGAGCCCAGTGTCAGATGTTTGCCCTCCGTCGGTGACCTTGAATCAGTGGGCTGCCTAAGCGTTTAAGGTTTTGGTTTTCTTCCTGCAAAGGGCATTATTTTTTGCACTTTTTGCAATCCTAACAAGCAATGGCGAGACCAAATAAGTGACGCTTGCTTTTGTAAACCTAGAACTGCCAGGTGGTTATCAGTTTGCCCCCTCTGTTGTTTGTTCCCAGTCAACCCAGCAAGACAATGGGGTCACGCTTTAGTTCTGGCAGCGGGACAAACTGAGTCAGCAGTCAGGAGTGGACTCCCTCAAGCAGGCGCAGGGTGGGGAAGTGGTACTGCCACTGCTCTCAAGACAGACTTGTTTTTCCCTAACGCTGCAATCTACAGACGTTTCAGAAATTCCTCTAATAAAGTTGAAGCAGGTTGCCCTTGCTTTTTTTTTTTTTCTTCTTCTTGCTAGCTAGTTTGCCTTTGGAGTAGGACCCGTCTGTCACGGTTTACTTGTGGATTATCACTGCAGTCCCCAAACCATGGCCTGTTAGGAACTGGCTGCACAGCAGGAGGTGGGCAGCCCTTGAGGGAGAGAAGCTTCACCTGTGTTTGCAGCCGCTCCCCATCACTCCCATCACCGCACAAGCTCCTCCTGCTGTCAGAGCAGCAGCTGCATTAGATTCTCACAGGAGCAGGAACCCTGCTTTAAACCCGCACATGCCAGGGATCTAGTTTAGCTCCTGATGAGAATCTGATGCAGCTGCTGAGCTGAGGTGCACCTGAGGCGGTGATGCTAGCGCTGGGGAGCAGCTGCAAATACAGATCGCCCTTAGCGGAGAGGTTTTGACTGCATGATAAATGTAATGTGCTTGAATCATCCTAAAACCATCCCCCCATCCATGGAAAAATTGTCTTCCATGAAACCAGTCCCTGGTGCCGAAAATGTTGGAGGCCACTGGATTACTGCAAGGTTCGGGACTGCTAATAAATGGCTCAGGTGACTATAGGTGAGCACTTTGGGGGTCAGGTTCTGCATCTGAGAGGCACTAGCTATTAAGAAAAAGCACCTCGCCCTTTCAGAGTAAGACGACTAGATGTGTTCAAAGGTTATTCCCTTCAACAGGCCAAGTATGGGGAGAAATGTTTCAAAGTGTAGTAGTATCTAAGGAGTAATTTTTTTAAAAGTTCAAATCTAAGATTCTGTAATTATAAAAATTACAGAGCGTTTCAAAGCTCTTTGAAAAGAATATGCCAAAACAAACCTAAAAATATATGTTACTAAAAATACTAGTATTCTTTGGGGGCACAGGTTTCTAGTGTTTTCCTTTAATCCTGTACCCAGTTATATTCAGGATTTCAGTTGCCATCTTTCAATCCAGTAATTCCTCTGTTTGAAGTTAACAACCTGCACCATGGTCTAAAACTCTTTTAAAACCAAATAAAATCTTTGAGACAGCATTGTATAGTATATTTTGAAATACATTATTAAAAACAACCTATATGAGGGTGTGTATTTTTTCTTGTTATTCTTTCCTTTGGTGTTTATTCTTTAGGTTTTCTGTTTCTTAACTCTTATTACTAGACAAAATTACCACAAAATTCTTGACTCATAAGTATTCACTTATAAAACTGTATATTAGAAGGAAAAAACATTAGATAACGTCAATAGGCACAGAGTGAGAAAATGGCATGACTTCTTTTAAACATTGAAACCGCCATGCATTTTAAAAGGGAGTTTTTTTTTTCCAGTGAAATATTAAGTTTCAGGACTGTTGTCATCATGATTTTATTTACACTGAAAGAGGAGTCACATGTTAAAATTCATTAATACTTCAATTATAAATATTTTTCTGATAAAAAAATAATTTGCAGTAACATAAATGGACACGCCAGTATGCAAATCCAGCAGTTTTCTTTTTAATGTCTTACAAACTGAAGATCTCACAAAGGTTTTTCAACGATACACATAAAAACAAATGTAGCAAGCTCTTTTTCTTTTTTTTACTGAAGCCACATAAACATAAGCACTGTAAGAATGGGTAGAACCCATTCTTCATATTCACTTTCTTGCAGCTGTTTCAGATCAGTCATCATCACAGCTTTACCTCGTTTGGTCTTTGTTGCCAGCTAAGTGTAGTTACACTGTCATCTTAAGATTCAAGTAATTTCAAAAATGGTCAAATCAGGTTCTCCTGCGACATGATTACTGTTGCATATGTATTCACTCTCAGATAAACTCAAGATCTTCCATAAAACAAAGAATGGTGTTAAAGTGGGATAAACCCTTTGTGCAGAGGCCAGATGGAAAGAGATCTAGGCATGTGCAGCAAGCTCCTCTGGGACTAGAGGAGCAAGCATGAAGAGCTATTTCTAAACCGTTCTGCACCAGGAGCCTGGTCTTCAACTTACAACTCAGGAATACGGTGATTGTGGAGATGAACAATCAAGAGGATATCTGCAACAATAAACAGAACCATATTTGCTTTTAACATGCTTGAAAATTTTGTGAAGACAAAGCATAGTTTTAAATAAAGGAAGACCAGATACAAGGTTCATGAAAAATATCTAACAGTAAGAGCAAGAAAAAAATAGCTCTTAACGTGATGGAAAATTTGTATGCCCATGAATAAGCAAAGCATGACTTTAAATGAAGGAATACAGAGGTTAAATGTTCATGAAAAATATCTAAAAGTGAGAGGAAGGAAAGAAAGAATAGAAAAGAGAAATCTGGGGAAACTGTTAGGATAAATAATATGTATTGATAATTTGCTATTTAAACAATTATGTCCTTTAACTTTGCTTTTATGACTAAAAAAGAACTGGGCTGGTAGAATTATCCCAGAGGTAAGCATAAGGAAATCACAGAATTTTAAGATATTCATTACCAGAACATAGAGTGCCAAATGATGCTGGAACACAGAAATTAAAAAGGAATTGACATACTTAACAATTACTAAACTACTAAATTATATAACTATTATATTTAAGATATGTTTCCATTTCCCCAGCCTACTAGATACAACAATAGAATTACCATATTGTTTTTCCTGACTTGAAAGAACCAGATGGAAAAGAAACTGGGCGAACAGTTGAAAGTCTCTGGGGATGGTGGGAATTGAATGCCTATTCCAGGCAAGAATGTAGTAGTAGGTAAATGTTTGGTTTCATCCTCATAATCTCTGTTCTTTAGAAAAGACAGTATTTCTGTTCTTCATTTTCCTCTTTAGATAGACTAAAATATCAAGTGAATAATGACAAACCATATTCATCTGCACTGATTGAATTTTAGCATCATTCTTCACTCCTCAATTTACTGAAGTCCTTATAATTAACCGATGAGCTCTCTCTGAGGCAGTGCCATTTGGAGTCATTATTGCACTCTAATTGGGGGGAAATGCTTTCAGAAAGTTCCAATTAGAGACTTTTTCTGTTGTTCTTCTTATAAATACATTCTAAAGAGGTACTGGAGAGTTTGTTGTGGTTTTTGGGAGGCATATAGCTTGGTGTATTGTTTGTGTCCATTTACTTCATTAAGTAAATAATGAAGATCAGGCTTCTTTAAATTTTGAAGAATAATAGGACTGCATTACGAAACTGAGTAACACCAATTTTTGCTCTTGCTGTTCATAATTAACAGGATTATAATAGAAACAGGGCTCGTTGAAGACTTTATTATTATCAAATTGTATTTCTACTGAAAGTCGATCGTCCGTTTCTTCATGTTTTTTACGGAGCATTTGGACTTTTAAAACCAGTATCTTTACAATGTTTTTACGAGTTAATGTAGCTGACTCTCGAACAATGTGGCTTTGAACTATGCAAATCCAGTTATAAGCAGATTTTCTTCCACTTCTGCCACCCCTGAGACAGCAAGATCAACCCTTCCTCTTCCTCCTCCTCTTCCTCAGCCTGCTCAATGTGAAGACAAGGACGAAGACCTTTACGATGATCCACTCCCATTCAATTAATAGTAAATATATTTTCTCTTACTTATGATTTTCTTTTTTTCTAGCTTACTTTATTGTAAGAAGACAGTATATATAAGACATATAACATACAAAAATATGTGTTAATCAACTTAATGTTATCAGTAAGGCTTCTGGTCAACAGTAGGCTATGAGTAGTTAAATTTGGGGGAAGTCAAGAGTTATACATGGATTTTTGACTGTGCCAGGAATTGGCAGCCCTAACCTCCACATTGTTCAAGGGTTAACTGTGTAGACTAGACTTATTACATTCATTAAAAAGTTTTGGCAAAAATATATTCGAACAGATTACTGCAGATCATTCAGTGCGGACTTCGTAGCAGTCTGAGTGAAACCCAGGTCTCCTGCCTCAGTTTTTGAGTTCAAAAACTTCAAAGGTGAAAGAGTTCATCTTACAGGTGAGAAGCTGAACCAAAGAAACTTTTCACTGTGCCACATTAGTTTAAAAATACTTAAACTTTATTCCAAGAATTACTGTTCAGCATTGACCTTTCTTAGTAAGGAAGCTAAGGAATAAAATAAAATAAACGAGGTTTTCCTGTTTATAAAAATGAGAACAATTGTTTACAATAACCCAAGTAAAAAGAAAATTTTAAAAGTTGAAGAAAGCTCAAGTTGACTAAAATATATGTGATTCTTTTTTTTACCTAGAACAACTTCTATAATATTTATTTATGACTCAAAAAGTATAAAGTGAACTCAAAGAACCTGTGTTATTTCATGGATTAAGTTGAAATTTTGAGAGTCTTGCAGGACTCAGGAAACAGAAAGCTCAATTAGCTCAGTAAAGAAAAACACTGCCATCTGCTGACCAGAAGGAAAAAAAAAACTTGTTGGTCTTCAACAGCTTCAAGTAGCAAGAAATCATTACTAATTTATTCCACGTGTCTTTTTTTTATTTATTTTTTTTTATTTTTTATTTTTTGAGACAGTCTCGCTTTGTTGCCCAGGCTACAGTGAGTGCCGTGGCGTCAGCCTAGCTCACAGCAACCTCAAACTCCTAGGCTCAAGCAATCCTTCTGCTTCAGCCTCCCGAGTAGCTGGGACTACAGGCATGCTCCACCATGCCCGGCTCATTTTTTGTATATATATTTTTAGTTGTCCAATTAATTTTTTTCTATTTTTAGTAGAGACAGGGTCTTGCTCAGGCTGGTTTTGAACTCCTGACCTCGAGCAATCCTCTTGCCTCGGCCTCCCATCCACGTACGTGTCTTTTAGTCGTGCTAAAAAGACCTACACTGGGTGTAACAAAATTAATTACTCCTCTGATGGAAAATTAGAACTGTATTCTATAGTAGTGTATTAGTTAGGGTTCTCTAGAAAGACAGAACCAATAGTGTATGCATAGATACATAGATAGATGAGAGAGGATTTCTTTAGGGGAGTTGTCTCATGCAATTAAGGAGAGACCGTCTGCGAATTAGAGATCCTGGGATACTGGTGGCTTGGCTCGTTCCAAGTATGAAGGCCTGAGAACCCAGTAGACTGATGGTGTAAGGCCTGGTCCAAAGGCTGAAGAGCCTGGAGCCCTGATGTCCAATGGCAGGAGACGAGTGTCTTCCAGCTTCACGAGAGACAGACCAATTCACCTTCCCTCTGTTTTTGTTCTGTTTGGACCCCCAGCTGATTGGATGGTGCCCACTCACATTGAGGGTACATCTTCCCCACTTAGTTCTCCCAGACTCACGCTTCAATCTCCTCTGGAAAGACCCTTAGAGACACACCCAAATATAATGCTCTACCAATTCTCCATGTACTCTTTAATCCAATCAGGTTGATGCTTAAAATTTAGCATGTAGTTGTTGCTGTTAGCATTATTTGAAAACAGATTTCACAGGTGAATCTGACCATATCAGTAATGTAGCCATGATTGGTTAAAACCACCATTTAATTTTATGGCTAAAATGTAAATGAGAAAATAAAGTTATTAACTGGGAATTTTGAATTTGGTAAAAATTTTATTAAAGACTTTTTGTTTATATTCACAGATGAAGTTTTATAGTTTTATATGTTATGTGACATATATGTGCAAATTCAGTGAAGACAATGACTATGTGTTTCAGCTCTTTATTGTTCCAATTTGGGTACCACCATTTCCCATTACAAAAATCTTCGAAATTGTAGAAGAAAAGCTTTGACTCAAGCAATTAATAACTATCACAACTTAATGAAATGTATTAATTTAAGGAATAAATAAAATATGCTTGATTATTGATGATTCTAAACACATACTACTTTCTCTTATTGGAACACTAAGTTAAATTTGGATATATTTTTTTAAATGAGTGTTTGATATTGTATGCACTATGTAATTGATTTTATATAACCTCAGTTTGAATTTAGAATGGTTTAATTTCTTGACAAGGCAAGAAAATCTAACTCTATTTATTAGTGACTGTTCTATCTGTAATCGATTTTATATAACCCTCAGTTTGAATTCAGAATGATTTAATTTCTTGACAAGGCAAGAAAATAGAACTCTTATTTATTGGTGACTGGTTCTATCTAGAAACCAAAGCTATTGAGAAAAATTTTTAAATAAAGAAAATTTAGGTTGTGATTTTGGTTGTTTTGTTTGTTAAGGTGTCCCTTCATACCATTGCCTGGAAGTTGCAAAAGTACAGTAAAAAAGAAACCTGATTTTTAAAGGCATAGAACAGTGGCAATACATGGCAAAAGGTAAGGAAGAACAAAAGAGGCAGCACAAAGCATTTCAGTGATAGAGAAGATCTAGAAAAAACTAGGTCAATGTTTATTCATTCACATCTCTTCCCTGGATATGATATTGTCTTGAGGATGGAGTGCTGCCCCCACATTGGTAAGCATTCTGACTAGGATAGCCAGGCCTAGTAGGCAATGTCAAAGAAAACAAATATGTTTTCTAAGGCCGGGCACGGTGGCTCACGCCTGTAATCCTAGCACTCTGGGAGGCCGAGGCAGGAGGATTGCTTGAGGTCAGGAGTTTGAAACCACCCTGAGTAAGACCCCGTCTCTACTAAAAATAGAAAGAAATTAATTGACCAACTAAAAATATATATACAAAAAATTAGCTGAGCGTGGTGGCACATGCCTGTAGTCCCAGCTACTTGGGAGGCTGAGGCAGGAGGATCGCTTGAGCCCAGGAGTTTGAGGTTGCTGTGAGCTAGGCTGACGCCACGGCACTCACTCTAGCCTGGGCAACAAAGTGAGAGTCTGTCTCAAAAAAAAAAAAAAAAAAAAATGTTTTCTACTCTTGTAATTACCTAAATGAATTAAATACTAAAAATAACTAAATTAGGGTTAATCACCATAGTGATGGTTAATTTTTTGTGTCAACTTGAGTGGGCCACAGGGATACACAGATATTTGGTCAAATATTATTCTGGCTATGTGAGGATGTTTCTGGATGAAATTGACATTTGAATCAGTAAACTGAGTAAAGCAGATTGCCCTCAGCAGTGTGGGTGGGTCTTATACAACCTGTAGACGGCCAGAATAGAAGAAAAGGGTGGCGTAAGGGAGAATTTGCTCTTTCTGCCTGACTATCTTCAACTTGGGACATCAGTCTTCTCTTGCTCTAATATCTGGACTCAGAATAGAACAATACCATCGACTATTCTGGGTCTCCACCTTGCCAATTGCAGATTATGGGATTTCTAAGCCTCCAGAACCACATAAGCCAATTCTCTATAATAAATCAATCTCTATCTATGTTCGTAGAAACCAACACTAATACACATACCATGACATTAAAGACTAGTTATAAATGCATAGATTTCACACTACTTAAACATATCTATGGTGATTAATTTTGGTTTTCAATTTGAAGCAATTTTATCTTGTATAATATATACACCTGTTTATAAAATAAGAATGAATATCTGTATATACATACACACAAGCACACACTCAGTACTTGGTCCTTGGTCCTTGAAATATTTCTAAGTCTCTTCATTGTTTAGACGGGTGGGAAAAGTCTCCCAGTTTCTATTTTTTTTTTTCCTCTGAACTTTTCAAGAGTGGCCCATTTATACTCCATTTCTCCACTCAAACCCCTAATATTCGTTCTTTAATTACCTGTTCCTAGCTTCCAAATTTACAACTCTGCTCTTACCAAAGTCATCAATGATCTACTAATGCAACATAAAATAATACTGTCTCATCCTCAAGGTTCTCTATTCTTATTTTGGCAATGCTGATTCCTCCTTTTCCTGATACTCTCTAATCCCAGTTTATATGATACTGCTTTTTCCTGGTTCCTCTCAAATTCTCTGCCCAGTCTTCCTGTTTCCTTTACCACCTCTCTTCTCTCTGCCTAACCCTCACAGTTACTGCTCTCTAAGGTGACACCTTCATTCTACCTCTTCGTTCAGTAATTCTAATGAATTCAGTTCTACACACTTATAACCTAAATTAATATCTCCAACCCAGACCTTTCCCTGCACTTTCAGCTTCATACCCAATGACCTACTAGATACTTTGTACTCAATTCTCTAAAACCGCAATTATTCTCTTCCCCTACACCTATCCCTACTCCTGTTTCCTCTATTTCAGTTGTAGTAGTCTTCATTTAGCCACCTTCTTTATGAATGGAAATACCAGCATAAATAGCGTCTGTAACATATGGACGTTGAACTAGATTGTATTATTGTTTACAAATATTTGTTGCCTTCTCCTAAGGGACAATTTTACTTCCCTGACTTATTGACAACAGGCTTGACTATACTGCTGGCTCTGGCCAATAAAATGCAAGTGTAAATGGCTGTGTTACTTTCCAGCAGAAACTGAAGAGCCAGAATATAGTCTGCTGTGCTCTTTTTATCTTATGTTGGAACAACCAGCAATATTCTGGATGCTTCATCACCTCAGGTGCTGGTCTGAAGGTGATATGGAACAGGGCAGCAGGCAACCTGAAAGGAAATAGTTGCATGACCTACAATAAACCTTTGAAGTTGTAATGACTGAAATTTGGGGATTATTTGTTAGCATGACACATCCTAGCCCAGACTGACTGACCTGGGGCTGGGAAAGTTTTACCCAAAGAATGGTGTATCCATCCATGTAATCCATAATGTGTGAAAGGTCAAGAGAAAGATATTCTCAGATATGCAAGGGTTATCAGTCGCCCTTTATATAATTTAAAAAACAAATACATTAAATATTTCTCCAAAAAGTGAAATATAAAACAAAATTAAGAGCTAATAAAAACTGAAGATTTTAAATGACTGATCGCAAACCCTGAAACTTGGTAAAAGAGAGATCAGAGAAATGTTGTAAATCTGCTTATGCAACCATTATAAATAAATCTAATAAGAAAAGAGATGTAAAATATTAATATAATAATACTTTGGATCTAAATTCCATATTATATTAGCAAAGACTGAAAAGTTGGAAAAGAAAAAACTGTATTAAATTCATTGTATCAAATAGAATCAAATATACTATTTTACTCTTGACTCTAAATATTGTGGATGGTAGAGGTTAAATAATTACATTGAAATTATTAAAGATGGTTTAGTAGAGGCTTTTAGTGACAGATGGCAAAATAAAAATATTTTCAAAATGGCATCCCCCTCCTTGAAACCTACTAATAATGAAAAAATAATAATAATGAAGGAGAAAAAAAACCAACCTAACAAACAACTTCATCTTCAATGAAATAAGGAAATGATACAACCTTAAATTACAAAATAGGAAGCAGATTTACCAAGCAATGAAGCAAAACGGGGGAAGAAGCTGATTGCCAAGAACCAAAGCGTATCTTCTTTAATCTTGGGCAGAGCACAGATTTTCTGGGGAAGAAAGGCAGAAGCACAATCCCGAAAGACTGTGATTAGAATAGCAAGATCTGAGCCTGGAGGAGCCTCAGACATGGAATGTCTAGTTTGAAAGGAGGTGGGACTAAAACAGAAACCAGGCTGGTATGCTAGCCTAACAGCAGTGAGCCTGTCCTCTCAGTTAGAGATTGCTAGAAGAATGGCAGAGTCAGAAAAGGAAGAGAGGAGCCAGCTGTTTCATATCACTCCCCACTCTTAAGTAGATTTTTGTCAATAACTCATGAACAGTGCAGCACCGTATCTCGCGCAGCCATGAGCTCTAAGGAAGGCAGGGAAAATAACTAGTTATCTTTTACAGCTTCTGATTACAGGCAAGGGAGAAGGGTGAATGAACCTGTAATTTCTGCCACTAAAAAAAAAAAAAGAAGAAGAAGAAGAAGAATGATCAAGGTAGAATATAGGAATAAAAATTTTAAAAGGAGAAAAAGAACATAAACTGCAAAAGAAGAACCTACAGTGGAAGGTAAATTAGGTAATTTATCTTAGGTAATAACAAATAGACCAAGAGTTAAAACACATGTTTGTTCATAATCTCTGTAGTGAGTTGAGTAATGTCCCCTCCAAATTCATGTCTACACAGAACCTCAGAATATGTCTGAGTCTTTGAAAATGCAATTAGTAAGGTGAGATCATCCTGCATTAAGGTGGGCCCTAAATCCAATGACTGGTATCCTTATAAGAAGAGGAGAGGATACAGGGAGATACACATAGGAAAAAAAGCCACGAGGCAGTGGAGACAGAAATTGGAGTGATGCGTCTACAAACCAAAGAACACCAAGAGTTTCTGAGAGCCACTGCAAGCTTAGGAAAAGGCAAGGAAGATTTCTTTTCTAGAGCCTTCAGAGGGAGCATGGTCCTGTTGACAGCTTCATTCCAAAATTCTGTCCTCCAGAATATTGTGAATCCATAAGTTTCTGTTGTTTGAAGCCACCCTGTTTGTGGTACTTTTTATAGCAGCCCTACAAAACTATTTAACTTGAAGGAAACAGCCTTGAAGAAATTACATCCAACATGACTGGGGGGAACAGATTAAAAAATGGGCCCTGTGACCCCTACCTTTTGGTGTTCAGACTCTTGTGTGCACCTCTCTCCTTGAATGTGGGTAAGAACTGTGGTTTGTTTCCAACCAGTAGAATACCCCAAATAAGGACAGTATGTATATGATTTTGTGCACATGATTATATTAGATAAGATTGTAAACTATCTCATTAGGAGACTTTTTGGAGTTTAAAGAAGGAAGCAAGATGCCACATAATAGGACCACAGGGCAAAGAGCTGAGTGTGGTCTCTGGCCAATAGCCAGAAAGAAATTGAGGCCCTCAATCTAGCAGCCTGGAAGGAACTGAATTCTGCCAACAAACCGTGTTGAGTTTGGAAGCAGACCCTCTTCAGTTAAGCCCACAACCCCAGTTAACACTTGGACTGCAACCTTGTGAGACTCTCAAAGCAGAGGACCCAGCTAAGCGATGCTCAGACTCCTGGCCTACAGAAATTGTGAGACAACAAAAATGTGCTGTTTTGAGCCACTAAGTTAGTGATAATATTGTTATGGAAGAACAGGCAACTAATGCAATGTCCTTTCTAGAAGAAGAGCACAAAGAAGAGAGTTAAGAGTTCCATAGAAATTTAAGGCATCAGAGGAGGAAAATGTGGAGATAAAAGAGCTCATAAAACATGTTAGGAGAGCTAAAAAACATGTTAGGAAAATAAAAGAAAAATACAACTGAATGCATGATCTAAAGAAATCACACAAAATGAAAAATTACAGTGATATAAAAATCATGTTTGATATGGGAAAAATAAAATGCCACATAGGCATATGAAATGAAACAGATTTAAGGAAGAAATAGAAATTGACAAAGAAAATAAAACACATGATGTTACATAAGTAGTTAAAAAATGAATTAGAAAATACGTTCTGGAAATGAAGATCAGATTTGCAGATTGAAAGAGCAAACTCTAAGAGAAAAACTGACACAGAACGATGTACAACAAAACGGATCCTGGTACAATTTTGAATTTTAGGAATAAAGACAGAGTTTCATGAAAATTGTATGCAGGAGAGCAAGTAGCAATCAAGGTACAAAAAATCAGATTTTTTTTCTGGAGTTCTTCGCAGTAATATTTTCATGCTAGAAAACAGGAAGAATGTCTACAGTGTTTTGAGAGAAATAAAATGTGATTTTGAAATTTATCCCTGACCAACTTACCCTTCAACTATAAAGACAAAGACACATATTCTCAAGTGTACAGAAACTCAAGGGACACATTGCCCACAGGCACTTCTTAAAAAAGAGAATGTCAAAGGAATTGAATCAACTGAGAGATTTATAGAAATATAGAAGTCAAGAATAAATAAGTTGAGGTAAAATAACTGGTAATTAACATAATCCCTTTATCTATAAAGCCACAAATAAAACATGTCAGGAATTTTGATTGCAGAATAAAATGTGAATATTATTAATCTTGACATTATAAAGTTAAAAATGTTAGTAATATGAGTCAGGTGGAAAAATATATAAAAAGGTGGTGGGAAAAACTAAGTGCATAAACCTCCCAGTCTTCCATAACCAAAAGGCTGTAGATACTGTATAAAATTACACATGTAATTTAAAAATACATGACTCCAACCTTTTAATATTTTTCTTAACTTTAGAGGACATTTTTAGAAACTTATTTGTTGTGATAAAGAAATGTTACCTTCGAGTTCACCAATTCTTTCAGCTTCGCTTCAGTTTCTTCTTTCATTAAATTAAGTGAACCTAATTTATCAAAAGAAGAAAAATAAAATAAAAATCTTTCAATCCTTTTGCATAACAGAATATAGAGAAGTAAAATGATGCTAACCAAGCCTTGGTGATGAATATTTTGCGGGCAAAAGGATTTGGGATAGATCTTGCCTATCTCCTTTGAGTGTTGGATTGTTTACATTTTACATTTTTATTGTTTACATTTTTAATTGTTTACATTTTAAAAATAATAATTGTTTACATTTTTAAAATAATAAACGTGTATCACTTTCATAAAGCTAATTTTTCTTAAATTAATTACAGGCATACTTCATTTTATTGTGCTTTGCTTTATTTTACTATGCAGATATTGTGTGTTTTGCGAATTGAAGATTTGTAACAACGCAAGATCACTAAAATACACTGCTAGTTTCTGTATTGCCACAGTGAAGAAGATGGAGATTTAGGAGGCTACAACCAAAAACAACTGAGTTCAAGAGCACAATATCAGAGATTTTATCCAAGAGTCAGAAGTCTTGGATTGGAAGATACCGCTGCTTCTGTAGTATCTTCCTCTTTGCCACCCACGGTTGGGCTTTGCTTTTGCAGAAAAACTCAGTGTTTTTGTGACTGGGACAGGACAGCAACAGGTTAATTCAAATAGGCATCCAAAACCCTGCCTCAGAGAGATCTGGGAAATGTGACTTTTAGGTTTTCAGGTTCTGCAACACAGAAAGTCACATTAGAAATGGGCTAGAATGGAGCCGGGTGTGGTGGCTCATGCCTGTAATCCTAGCATTCTGGGAGGCCGAGGCAGGAGGATCATTTGAGCTCAGGAGTTCGAGACCAGCCTGAGCAAGAGTGAGACCCTGTCTCTACTAAAATTAGAAAGAAATTAGCTGGACAACTAAAAATATATAGAAAAAATTAGCCGGGCATGGTGGCACATGCCTGTAGTCCCAGCTACTCGGGAGGCTGAGACAGGAAGATCACTTAAGCCCAGGAGGTTGAGGTTGCTGTGAGCTAGGCTGATGCCACAGCCCTCTAGCCCAGGCAAGAGAGTGAGACTCTGTCTCAAAAAAAGAAAAAAAAAAAAAAAAAGAAAAAAGAAAAGGGCTGGAATGGATCCTGAATACTGGTTACCCATATCCACCCCACAGCTATTATTTCCTGAACATTATATGCCAGGTACTGTTCTAAGCATTTCACACGTATTAACTAATTGAATTCACATACTGTGCCTACAAGTTTAGTTCAACTATTAATTTCTAGTTTACTGGCAAGAAAAATGCGTATGGAAATGAGGTGTATCAACTTACCCCAGGTCTCAAGGTAGGGACCTGAGGCAAGATTCCCACACAGTCAGTCTCTGATTCTGGAACTTGCACTATGAGCTGTTACATTCGACATTTCTTTTGTTCTTTCTTTTTAAAAGACCAACGAAAATAAAGAATTTCTGTCAAAGTTAAGGGGGGGGGAGAGCAAAAAATGAATATATACCTTTAGAAATTAGGGATTCTACCATCGAAGAAAAAGGAAGTGATAAATGTTACATGATGGCCCAGTGGTAACCTGATGGTATTGAATTTGTGAATGTTATTATTATATCCAATCCATCTAAAATGGAGATAAACTTATTGCCAAAAATTACACATAAAGAAATTAATGTGGCCGGGCACCGTGGCTCACGCCTGTAATCCTAGCTCGCTGGGAGGCCGAGGTGGGCGGATCATTTGAGCTCAGGAGTTTGAGACCAGCCTGAGCAAGAGCGAGACCCCATCTCTACTATAAATAGAAACAAATTAATTGGCCAACTAATATATATAGAAAAAAAAAATTAGCCGGGCATGGTGGCGGATGCCTGTAGTCCCAGTTGCTTGGGAGGCTGAGGCAGAAGGATTGGTTGAGCCCAGGAGTTTGAGGTTGCTGTGAGCTAGGCTGATGCCACGGCACTCACTCTAGCCTGGGCAATAAAGTGAGACTCTGTTTCAAAAAAAAAAAAAAAAAAAAAAGAAATTAACGTAGCCAGGTGCGGTGGCTCACGCCTGTAATCCTAGCACTCTGGGAGGCTGAGGCGGGCGGATTGCTTGAGGTCAGGAGTTCGAAACCAGCCTGAGCAAGAGCGAGACCTCGTCTCTACTATAAATAGAAAAGAAATTAATTGGCCAACTAATATATATAGA
>VSMD01043418.1:0-49862 GCA_008750895.1 Mirza zaza
TTTTCTCCTGTTGAAGGCTTTAGTCAAGACAGAAGTTATTTAATTTAAGCTGATAGCTTTGGCTTTAAAAGCTTTAAATCACTACACAGTTCATAAACTTAATAATTCTGTATTGATATTTAGTTTAGAAAATCTCAACTTCTTTTTGGGCTGTTAATTCTGCAGTAGTTTCCTTTTGTCAGCTATACATTAGAATTAATTTGGGGTATGAACGAATAGTCTAGCACTCCTGGCTGGTGATCCTTTTGATTTTGTATAAATTGTGAGCAATTGGCCATATTCCACAGCAGCTAGTTATGAAGATGGAATATGCATGAGCAGAGTTCAGTGTTGGGATCAAATAAAGCTTGCAGCAAATTAAATGTGATGTTGTAAAGGATATGCAAAATAATTATTGTGCTGTGGGGTAATTAGACATAAATGCAGTTCATACGGATGACATAGTTATCTCGCCCAAAACAAGTCCTTCTAGGATTAGCTATGTGAGGAAGTGGGTTGGGCCTGTCAGGGGCAGAAAGCAGCTTTGGGGTCCCTCAGAATTCGCCCAAATTCAGAGCATCCAGATCTCTTTTTGGAGATACAGCCTGGGTGACCTGGAGGCTTATTGTTTAGGACCAGGACAGGACAAAATCAACCTCCTCCTAGTCGTTATAGGGGATTGACTGCAAGGGAAGTTTATTAGTCTGGGCCAGGAGTCAGCAAACTTTTTCTGTAAGAAGACAGTGAATATTTTAGATACAAAGGGCCATATGGTCTGTGTTGCCATGATTCAGCTCTGCCATTGTAGGACAAAAGCAGCCATAACTGATACATAGACAAATGGGTCTGACTGTGTTCCAGTAAAATATTAGAACAGGCAATTGGCCAGACTTGGTCCACAGGCTGTAGTTTGCCGACTCCTAGTCTAGACTAAGGCAACCAATGGGAAACTGGAGAAGAGGAGAACCAAACCGACACTTCTCAAAAGTAGGCCAGCACGTGGGTTGATGGAAGGAATAGGGCCATGGGCAGTTGGGGGGCACAGGGAAACTTCAGACACTCTTCTCCTTCCCTCTTTGACAGGGCTTGTCTGCTTCAATGAAGGCAACCAGTTGGAGAGATAGAAAAAATAAGAGTGTGCATACTTCCTGGGGTTAGGCTTAAACCTAGCTCTCTCCTAGTTTAATTGTGTGACCTTCGGCAAATATTCTACCTCTGTAAGCCCATCTGTAAAATTTGGATGATAGAACTTGTCTTGCAGAGTTGTAAGGGTCTAAAGAACCTTGTTATGTAAACTTTTTAGCTCACACCAAATAGTAGAAATAGTGTGTCTGTATGCTGTATTTTAATGGGCAATTTAAGGAAGGTTCAAAGCTGTTTTGGGATTTGTCACCTTTCCTATAGACTTTAGAACTATGTGGTCACCAGCCCCCAGGCCATGGACCGGTATCAGTCCCTGGCTTGTTAGGGATCAGGCCACAGAGCTCTGCCACCACTGGCCTTCCTCCCCACACCTGTTCATGGAAAAATTGTCTTCCATGAAACTGGTTCCTGGTGCCAAAAAGGTTGGGACTGCTGCTTTAGAACACAACTCCTCATAAATTAGGACCATGTCCAGAATTATTTGAGTAGTTCCATAATATACCTGGGAGTGGAATTTTGGGGTCCTAGGTTGTACACATTCAGCTCTAGGTTGTCCATGTTCATCAGATGCTAACGTGCTTAGTAGACACTAAGCAAAATGACTATACCTATTTGCATTTCCATGGGCAGTATTGTGAGAGTTCCGGTTGTTTATCATTCTGGTTCTTGGTGGTTTTAATTGGCACATTCCTAAAGAGTAAGGAGTTTGTGTACTTTTTCATATGCTTATTAGCCACTTGAATATCCTGACACTTCTGTGAAGTGCCTGTTCAAGTGCCAAGTTTTCTTATTGATTTGTGAAAGTTCTTTATATATTTGGATGTGAGAACTTTAGCTGTTACAGGTGTTTTCTGATAAAGAGAAGTCCCTGATTTTAATATACAGTCATGCACCGCATAATGACATTTAAGTCAATGACCTCATATAAGATGGTGGATCCATAAGATTCAATGTCATATTTTTACTGTACCTTTCCTATGTTTAGATATAGTTAGATACGCAAGTGCTTACCACTGTGTTTCAGTTGCCTACACTATTCAGTATAGTAACACGCTGTACATGTTTGTAGCCTAAGAGAAATAATAGGTTATGCTGTATAGCCTAGGCGTGTAGTGGGCTATACCATATGGGTTTGTGTAAGTGCACTCTGTGATGTTCACAGGGTGACAAAATCACCCAATGACACATTTCTCATAATGTATCCCCATTGTTAAGTGGCACATGACTGTAGGTCTATTTATCTATCTTTGCTTGACTTTTTTAAGTCAATGATTTAGGTACATTATTTGGTACTATTTATACCACATTGCTTGTACCACTTCACACTAATACATACCAGTTTAGAACCATCGGGTTAGTCGGCCGATTTCCTTCCATCCCTGAGATTTGGTGTATCCATGAAGCCCTGCCAGTTGGTGTTCATTTGGGTTCATTTTCAACACACCTGAGAAGGATGGATAGGTGGAGCTACTGTCGGATGTAAATCATTATGTACATTTGGAAGTGATTTAGTTTAATCTACTCGCTTGTCTAACAGCTAACTAAAAGTGAGGGTGGTTGGTGCAGGAGAGAAAAACAAAGAGGAAGTTCTGGAGTGCACACGCTTGCACCAGGGCAGAGTTTCAGGGGAAAGGTTAAGTAGAACAGTGAGAGAGAGATCTGAGCAGCCGTGGAGTATATCCAAAGAAGGCTCCCAGATATCTGGAAAAGTGAAGAGGAATTGAGAGAGGGTGGGTCCACAGGATAAGTCAGAAGGAAGGGATATGTGGCAGAAAGGCAGAAAAGGAGGTTTAAATTACGTAGCAAATGTCAGAGGCTCCAAGATAACAAAGGACAGTGTTCATGGGAACTCGGCCTGATGAGAACTGGTTTCCTTGACTTTTCCCAATTTTATACTAAAAGGCTCTAATACTAAATCACATAGCAAAGCTTTTAACTGTCCACCACTTTTTCTTCCTCTACTGATGGGGAATAAAATGGGTTATTAACCTTTGAATAGGTACTGCATGAAATAAAAAGGGATTGAAGGATTTAGAAGCAGAAGCAAGCAGTCTCAGCTCCTGGAGTGGATCAGCAAGTCCTATCCTTCAGCCCACAGGGAAAGGCTGATTAGGGCCACTGAGCATCTGGCCCCAGACTTTTATTTGCTGGTGGAGGGGATCAAGCTGAGAAGGTGTGGTTTGGAGTTGGTGCAGTCATCCTGCTACCACAGGGAAGAGCCCGAGAATCAAACTAGCACAGGGAGGAAAGCAGAGAGAAGCCGAGAGATGGGAGGGACTGGGTTTTCAAAATGTCATTTGAGCCCCTTGATCAAGCTGCACCTGACATTTCATCTTTCTAAGTTAGAAATAGGCAAACTCTTCCTGTAAAGCACCAGATAATAAGGGTTTTAGGCTCCGTGGGCCATATCATTTCTACCACAGGTATCTGTCTCTGCCTAGGATGATATGTAAACTGATGGGGCATAGCTGTGTTCCAGTAAACCTATTTATAAAGGAAGGCGGTGAGCAGGATTTAGCCCAAGAGCAAGAGTTTGCAGATCCCTCATCTAAGGCACTAAATTCCCCTTTTTGCTTAAACATATTTGGCTTGGGTTTTTCTAACACTTATAACTGAAAAAAACCTTAATTGATACAGGTTCCTAGGCTGTGGACAACAGAAATAGACTCTAAATTCCTTGAGAAAAAAACAGAGGTTTATTATCAAAATCAAGCACAGCCAAAATTCAAATTCCCAGGAAAGCGATTCCAATTGGTGTAGCTCAGTTCCCATGTCCAGGGAAAGGGGATTTACCAGTCCTCCCAAGGCTGCATGCGAGAGGGAAGGGTTTTTTTCTGTAGGGAAAATTAGGGGAGAGTTATTAGACACACACTGGAGACTGGGTCTACTCCGTTAAGACAGGGAAAAGTTTCCAAATCAAGTGCATTCAGTAGGAGCCCTATACATGCACTTCATCAAAGACAGTGTTGTGTGTTAGAAAAAAGAGCAGGTTGACAGAAGGCCTGGTCCTTGGTGTACTTCTACCACTAACCTGCTGTGTTAACCTGGGCAAGATATGGCATTTCTCTGGGCCTTAGTTCTTTAAGTATAAGAAGAAAGTGATGAACTAGGAATCTTTAAGGCCCCTCTGAGTGCCAAGCTTTAGTGGTTTTCTTCCATCTATCCATCATCTCACCTATTAATCTCTAGGGCTTAATACCTTGTGGCCTGTGGTTCACCTTTTTGCATAATCACTAGCCATGGGCCCTCCCTCACGTTACTTAATTCTGTGAGTATTGATTTTCTCATCTGTTATCAGCCCTACCTTGCAAGGTGGCGTGAGGATTAGAATTACATATGCTATATATGTGCAGAGGCAGAATGTGTACTGGTTTGTAGTAGGCTCTTCAGAATTAGATTAGCAGGATTCAGTCTTTGTTTAGCCTTTTTCTTATGTGCCACATTGAGCAAACTATTTAAACTCTTGGAATCTTTGTTTCCTCACTCATAAAATGGGGCTATCTATAGAACCCTCTTGATGACATTGTTGTGTGGATTAAATGAGACTCTGCCTATAACTTGCTTAGTACAGGGATTGGTATGTGGTACTTTGTAAAGAGTAGCTGTTTATTGTAATTGCTTGGAATGATTTTATTTCGTTTCTAGAAATAGGATTCTGATAGAAAGTTTTTCCTGTTTTTTACTGTCCTTGTTATGGATTTTTTCAAAATAATTCTTTGGGCCTTAATGCTGTTGGTTGCTTTTAGTTATTTTTCTAAAATTACAAAGGTAACAGATCCCTGTTTTTTTTTAAAAAAATTGATTTTCTAACTATTATAGTAGGATGCTTTCAGTTATTGTAACAGACTTAAGAAAGGACATTTATTGGCTCATATAATTTAAAGTCATATAGGCTTAAAACAATACTCAACAGTGTCCTCAAAGATCATTTTCTTCCTCTTTCTACACTCTGCCTTCTGTAGGGACCATTTCACGGTAAAACTATCTCAACTCTTGACTGCAAGAGATGGTTGCCAGTAGGTCCGGGAGCTACCTGCTTCCTTTTCCATATCCTACAGGAAGAGGAAAAAGATCTCTCTCCCTGTGGCTTTCTCAGAAAAAGCAAGAAAATTTCTTTCCCATAAGCCTCTAGCTAATGGCTTTTCGAGCCTCACTTGCCCAGATTCGGTCATGAACCCATTCCTGAAAGAAGTTGATCCCACAGAGGCAGGGCGTCAACTAAGGTGCTTAAACTAGTCTGGCCCCACCTCTGGATCCGGCGGACTGTCCGCGTGGCCAGTCGCGAGTGCAGGTCAGGCAGGCCCCACAGGAAACACTTCCATGATCGCGGGTGATGGCAGAGCCCCACCATGGGTCACTGCCTCCATTTTAATCCTCTGCATTGTTTCTGTGTCCCTGCATTAGTTTGCTTGGGCTGCCACAACAAAGTGCCACTAACTGGGTGGCTTACACGACAGAAACTTATTTTCTCACAACACTGGAATCTGGAAGCCCAAGATCCAGATGTCAGCAGGTTTGGTTTCTTCTGAGGCCTCTCTCCTTGGCTGGTAGACGGCCGCCTTCTTTTTGTGTCTTCACATGGTCTTTCTTATGTGCGTGTCTGTGTCCTGATTTTTCTTATAAGGACACCAGTTGCATTGTGTTAAAGCCAACCCATTTGATATCACTGTATCTTAATTATCTTTTTATAAAGGCACTATCTCCAAATACAGTCACATTCTCAGGTCCTGGGGTTTAGGACTTCAACATATCAATTTCAAGGGGGACATGATTTACCCATAACAGTCCCCACCTCTCAGGCCTACTCCTCAGAATAACTATTAATATTTTTATGCTAGGCAGAGAAAAGCAATATTTTGCAACAGTTTATTCTAAACCATAAGTTAATTCATTCTGTTTTCTGGTGTTATATTTATTATTAATTTATTTTGGAAGTTTCACCAAGAATGTATGTTGGGTATATTGCTGTGTATATTTTACTGAGATACTTCAAACAACTAATTTTTATTGATGATTATTATAATTGTTTTCCATGTTCTGACATTATAACCCACTCTGGGACAGATATCCTTTTGGTGATCTTAACACATATTTGGAATTATTTTCTTAGGATAGATTGCTGTGAGTCAGTTGTTGAGGTCTGCAAAAATGATGAGGTTTCTTTTATTTTATTAGGAGGTAAACATTTTTATTACTTTTGATGTGACTCCAAACTTCTTTCCAGAAATTTGTAAATTCACACTGCCATCAGCAATGTATACCTTTTTATTTTACTTTTCACTATCTAAAATCTCAAACACGCCAAATTGGAATAGTAAACCCCCAAATACTCAACACCTAGCTTTACTAATTATCGATATTTTTCTATTCTTATTTAATGTGTGTCCCCCCCTTCCAATATACACTTTTTTTTTCTTTCCTGGTATATTTCAAGTAAATTGCAGATGCTATAGCTTTTCACCCAGAAACACTTTAGTGTATCTCCAATAGGTAAGAACACACACATGTACATACACACACACAAAACCCATTACTGCTATCACACACAATTAAATTAACAACAATCCATGAGTCAACTCTAATTGAAGCTTTTAATACCCGGTACACGTTCGATTTTTCCCAATTTTGTCAAAAAAATATTTTTAACACTTGGCTTATTGGAATCAAGATCCAAACCAACATTGCATGTGATTGATCTATATCTTAAGTCTTTTTTTAAACTCTAACAGGTTCCCCTCTCCTCTTTTGTCCCAATTCCACTTATTTGAGGACCCTGGGCCAATCATTTGTTCTATAGCAGATCTCATGCTACTCACCTGAATGACTGCCACCCCTGTGTTGTACTGAACATGCTCCTCCACCCCCACCCCCCAAGGTGGTAGCTGGCAGAGGCTCCACTAGACTGTTTCAGTTAAAGTTGCTAAGCTTTTGAAACTACTTTTAAAAAAAGTAGTCCTCTGGAAAGGTTATAAGTATTTAAAGAATCTAAACCATTCTTAAGGACCCAATTAAATGTCATGGGTAGTGTTTGTTAAAACCTTGCTCAGTTAGGGACAAACAAAAAACTCTGTTATCTGCATCTGGGTGATTCCCCTAGAGGCCAGTGGGAGATGAAATATAAAGGTGGCATGAAGACTTTCAGATATAAGCCAAAGTGGGGTGGGAAAGCTATTTCATTCCATATTTACTTAGTAAATTTTCCAGCTCTGTGCCTCCAAGCTGGGTGCATTGAACAAACAGCAGAATTAATGTAATACAGATAGCTATCAACTTACCACCACCTGTGGAGCAATCTCTGTTTCATTTACACTCTAGGGAAAACACTCCTTTCCTTTACTTTCTCATGTTCAGTAACTGAAACACTGCAAATTGCCCAAAACTGATAAAAGACAAATTAGTAAGATTTTTATTCATGTATGTATACAAAGTCCACAGAAAAATGTGATTAAAGAATGCAGTTAGAATTGGGGGCTTATATATCATTGTGATAGGAGAAGGAGAGGGGGAGAAGGGCACTTATGGGGAAACAAATGACTTTTAGGAAAGAGAAATGGACCCTTAGGAGAACCGATTGGCAACATGATAGTTCTGTGACAATGTGTGTTTAGGTGATTCTTACTCCAGTGCCAACTTCTCATCTCTAGCGGTAGGAGCTGATCGTCCCTGGTTGTGAAACACCCAAGAGGGGATTCATGACTGTTGAATTCCTTTGGGATGCACTGCTTTTAGGCAGATCAGGGGAATTCAGAAAAAAAGACTCTTCATAGTGGTATATTCTGCATCTCCTCATTTTCCCCATCTGAAACTTTCCTAGAAGTGTCACAGAAAAGGAGCTGAGTTATTCGATCACCCCATATCCCATAGAACCAGTCTCCCAGCCCTAAGAATGGCAGTCTCATGACAGTTGTGTCTCATTCCAGGAGGTAGTGGCGCAGGTGGGAGTCACTAAAGCCAGACCTTTATACAGTGCAGACAATCAGGCATTTAATGAAGGGCATTTCTATGGAAACAAAAGAAAAACAAAGATTAATGGCTGGAGCAGACCATAAAACCAACATTTTTTTTTTTTTTCAGTTCAGAGTGCAGCCAGTCAAGAAGATTTCTAGACATTGGGCTTGAAGTATCTTTAGATGATGGGGTGAAGATGGTAGAGGCAATGTGATAGCCATGGTTGTTTCCTGGAGCAGAGCATGGAAGATAAGATGTTCTGGTGAACTTTCTGATTGGGCCAGAACATTTACCACTGTTGAGATAATTCCTTAGAAGTTATAAATGTATCAGTGCACCCAGATTCAGCTTGTAGGCTTTGGGGAAAAGGCACTTTTAGTTCTGAGTGATGCCAAATGAGGAGGATGGGAGAAAAACTGAAAACATTAGTTACTAAAAAATGTGTAAGATGGCAGGATCCAGTATAAAAAGGTGAAAACAGCTCAAAGATAATGAACAGGACTAGAATTTGATAAGCCACAATGGTGGGTTATAGTTTTTCGCTGAACATAAAATTTCTCTCTATAATTATTTTCATTTTGATCAAAGATCAAACCAAAGTAAGATTACTCTTATTTACAAAATAAGTCTAGTCTTATTAAATTTTGCCTGGTAATTTGCATAAGTGCAACAAAAATTGTAATGGACCACATAAAGCTTTTTAGGTTTGATTTACTAGAATTTTTATAAGGAATCTGAGATTAGACTTTTATTATTAATAATAAAAGCCTTTTGAGGGTAGGAAGCCAAGCCAAGAACTTGCCATCAGTCTTCACTTGGATGCCTGTAGATTTAGGTGCATTATGCTTTTCTTGCAGTCCTCAAAATGTCCTAAGTTCCCTGCCACTGCCATGAAAGTGACCCTTCATCACTCATCTCTAAGGCTGGGAACCATGTAATCCAGGTAACGGGCCAGTTTTTCCAAGAGTTCTTTGTAAGCATCGGCTCCATAAAGCCAAACTCAGTTCCTTAAATCTGTCTTGTCATATCTGATTCTCTGCACACTGTCCTCAAATATGACCATCTAATCAAAGCCTTGGTACTATAACCAGTGTTTCCAGTTATATCCTGTTACCAGAAGAACAGAGTCCTATTAAACTCATGCAAATAACTATATTGCCATGAAAATAAGAATGCTCAGAGTTTCTAAATTCTGGAAGCATCAGATAGGGAGAAAAAGATGAATGCTTCATTTTTGTTTACCAAAGTATAATCTACTAAATTGCTATAAGTTATAGATAGTTTAAGAGAAAAGAAAGAGTGGACCTTTATCTCCAGAAAATAGAACCTCGAAGAACCAACAGTGTTCCAAACAAAAAGGCCATAAAAATTATAACTATTCTTCATCAGTTCATTCAGTCCCATGCAATTAATTCTTGTTCTTAATCTTGGGTTAGCAGTTTTATGAACTCATCAGTTTCTCTATTCGTTCTGGAAATCCTCACTCAGTCCACTGGTGTAATCTTAGTTATTTAGGCCATATCATTAGAAACCTGTACTTCCAAGTACCTGTCATAGCCCTTTCCATAGGTCTCTGAGACAGTCTCTCCTGTTGAAGCATTTCGTCTTGTAACTGATTACAGGAACTTTCAGGAAAGCATCAGAGTAAAACAAGAACTATCTGTGAATGACAAAAGACTTAAAATGGCCATGGTTAAAGCTCTGATGAGAGTTCATTGTAATATAATTGACAAGGCAATTTGGTTGTCTCTGTGGCATACAACATTTAAAGAAAGTAACTGGTATTATGACTGATAACATTATACCAGGACATATCATGGACAGCAAGGACATCGACTGATTTCAGGGAACCTCATATAATTTTTGAAATGCTTAAAACAATGACATATACTAGGCTGGATGCAATGACTCCCAGAAATTTGGGAGGCTGAAGTGGGAGGATCGCTTAAGCCCAGGAGTTCGAGACTGCAATGAGCTATGATTGTGCCACTGCACTCCAGACTGTTCGACAGAGTGTCCCTGTCTCTAAAATACATACATATACATACACACACACACACACACACACACACACATGCCCATGCAAATATAACATAGATAAAGTTAAGTACCTCATTTTATTTAACAATGCTTCCTATGCAACTTAGAGTATCAAATAGACCTAATTAGTTTAATATCTGTCTTCACAGGTGAGAGAACAAATTCTTTAAGATTTCTCAGGAGCCTTCTTGATCTTAAAGTCAGTTTGAAGTCAAGAAGACTTCATTTAGAATTCGATTTGGGGAAGTTGTCAAAAATGTCAAATGGTTTGAACACTTGATTAAATAGAATCACAGAATTACAGGTTATTTCCTAGTTTTAAAAAGAAGACTTGGTTATCTTAAATAATCAAAGACAAGATAAAGACAACATAGAGTACAGGAAATTATTCTGATAAGACATAGAATCTTTGTTTTGTAGGCAGATTATTCAAAAGGTAGAGAAAAACCTTTATAATCTCCTATTAAGAGCAGATCAATAATCCAAGAAACTTTATCCTTTAAGAGAGAGAACATCAAACTCTAGTTTTGCAGTGAAATGTGCTTGATATTAAAACTCACCTTAACAACTTATAATAAATCTGTTCAATCTTAGCCAGCTTGACACATGAATTAAACTGTGAGCTAAGTTGACAAAAGAGATTAGCAAGACAAAAGACAGATTTTTATTCATGTACATTCAGCAGAGTTCACAGAAAAATGTGGTTCAAAGAGATGGTTAGAATTTGGGGCTTATATTAGCCAGAGTTCTCCAGAGAAACAGAATATATATATATATTTATGTATATGTATATATACATAGAAATACACACACACACACACACACTCACTTGGGAAGTGAAGTTCCAAAACATAAGAAATGTCACTTCTTATGAGCTGTTTGACCTTGGGTAAGTCACTTAACTTCTCTGAGTCTCAGTTTCCTTATTTATAAAATGCAAAACACGGGATTGTTGCAAGGATGAAATAAAAATCATTCACCTAAAGCTCTTAGTCAAGTTTTTAGCTTCCGTTCAGCTCATTCTTATTTAAGTCCTTTGATTTTTCCCCCCCTGAAATAGAAGTTAAAAGAGGAGGTACACACAGAAATCAATAATAATAACAATTTCATTAGTATCAACAAAATCGTAATAATATTACAAATAATCCTCATGCCAATATTAGCATTTGCGCATCTTCCTCCCTCCTGTCTAAAACACCCTCTTTCACAACAAAACAAAGACACAAACAACCAAACTAGCAAAACTCACAGGTTTGCAACAGCCGAAGCTGGAGCAGTTGCCAGTTCTCCTCCATGTGACTTTGACATCTTGGAGGCAAAGAGAACAGTAGTTGGGAGTATTCTCTGGCACTAAATAGGCCTGGGCCTGAGGCCCAGCTCCTCTGCTGTGTAACCTGATTGTCTTAACCCTCCACACCCAATGCATTATTATCAAGTCCTAAATCCATTATCTCTTAACTCTCTCACCAATCCATCCATCCATTTCTCTCCATCTCCCCTGCTCTCCCCTATTCCAAGCCACTGTCCCCTCTTATCTGAATCGCAGGACTCTCCTAACTGGACTTCTTCCTTCCACTCTTGCTTTCTGTATTCTGTAGGATTAGCTTTGGCTGAGAGTGATAGAACATTCAAAATAATGTTGCTTAAACCCAACTTAAATTTTATTTTTTCTCATATAAAAATCTAGGTAGCCCACGCAGAATCCTTTAGAATGTCTAAAATTCAAAAAACTGACAATATCAGGTATTGCCAACCTACATGGAGCAAATGGTACTCTCATTCACCGCTCATGGGAATGCAAAATGCTGCACCCACTTTGAAAAACTGGCTGTTTCCCATAGTATTAAACTTACACCTACCATATTTCCCAGCCATTCCACTCCCAGGAATTTTCCTAGAGAAATGAAACATATATCTACACCAAGACTGTATACATTTATGTACACAATAGCCCCAAACAGTAAACAACCCAAAGGTCCATCAATTGCTGAATGGATTAAACAAATTGTGATGCATCCATATAATAGAATACAACACAGCAATAAAAGGAACGAATTACTGATAGAACAAAATGGATGAATCTCAAAATAATCATGCTGAATGAAAGAAAAGAGTACATACCATATGATTCCATTCATATGACGTTCTAGAAAATGAAAAGTAGTCTATGACTCAAAGCAGATCAGTGGTTGTCTCATGCTGGGAGTAGGTTGGAGGTTGAATTGCAAAGAGGCATGGGAATCTTTCAGGTGTGATAAAAATGTTCTGGCCCTTGGGTGCATTGGTAGTTGCATGGATGTATACAACTGTCAGAGCACACCAAATTGTACATTTTAAGTGAATGCAGGAATTTTTGGTATATATATTTAAAAAAAAAGTTAGGTTATTAAGTGTGAAATGTCCGACTTGCTTAAGTATGAAGTTTGATAGTTGATATCTGTGACATTTCACTTTGATGCTTCTTGTTTTATTTTTATTGTGAAGGTACATCCTCATTCTTTCAAACACACACCTTGGCTTGTGATTATCTTTCAAAAAATTTTTAGAGCAAATTTTGTGAAACCATGCATAAGTAAAAAATCTGTGTTATTTTCTAATATGGGTTCCATCGTAGAACAAATGCTGCACAGACAGCTAGAAATATCAATGAAGTGTTTGGGAAGGATGTGGCTAATGAACGCATAATACGTCGATGGTTTGAGAAGTTCCATTGTGGTGATTTTCATCTTGAAAATGAACCTTCTGGGCTATCTGAGACCAAGGTGGATAATGATGAGTTGAAAGCTGTAGCAGAAGAGAAGCCATCTCAGCATATTCGTGAATTAGCAGCAAGGTTTGACGTTACTATTCAAACAATATTGGACCATTTGAAACAAATGGGCAAGGTAGCTGGATAGATGGGTTCCACATGAATTAAACAAGTGTCAGAAGAGAAATCACCTCTAAGCTTGCCTTTCTTTACTGTCACAACATAAAGGCAGACCATTTCTACACTGTATTGTTACATGCGATAAAAAATGAATTCTTTTTGACAATCGCAATCGTTCAGCACAATGGGTGGATAAAGAGGAAGTGCTGAAACACAGTCCAAAACCAATATTTGTCAAAAAAAAAGCTAATGGTGTCTGTTTGGTGGTACAGCACTGGTGTTATCCACTATGCCTTCATGAAACCTGGTCAATAGATTACAGCGCATGTCTACTGCGACCAGCTGGACAACAAGATGAGGATGCTTGTGAATAAGCAACCGAGATTGGTCAACAGAGACAGGCCAGCCCTCTGGCAAGGCTGCGCGACCACATGTCTCACAAACAACACTGCTCAAACTACAGCAACTGGCCTTGGAAACTCTCTGTCATCCACCTTGCACCCACTGACTACCGCTTCTTCCAGGCTTTGGGCCACTTCTTGCAAGGAAAAATATTCCACTCTCAACAAGCTGTGGAAAACACCTTTTGCAATTTCATCACCACTCGCTCTCCAGGCTTCTTTGCTGCTGGCATAAGCAAGCTACTGTTAAAATGGCAAAGCTGTCGATAGTGTACATGCATACTTTGATTAGTTGTATTGCTTCTTGTTTGCGATATAATAAACTAAAGTTTCGATTTGAAGTCAGGCATAAGTTAATTAACATAACAAATTGAAAAGTCAAAGGAGCTGTCCAGGGCTAGTAAAGCACTCCACAATGTCAAGAACCCGGGATCCCCTTTTCATGTTACTCCTCCACACGAGGTTTCGTCTTCATGGTCTAAGACAGCAGCATCTGGCTTCCAGGCTGCAGGATGGAGGAAGGGACAGAGAAGACAGCAAAGAGCACCTGCGCCTGTTCTCTTAAAAGAGGACCTTAGAAGCCCTTCCCTCCTGACAATCCAGCTGACACACGGTGGGCCATAATCCAACCACAGAGACCAGTTGCACAGGAGGCTGGGAAATGTAGTCTTTATCCTGGATGGTTCCGGATCCTGGGGGACATAAGCTATGGAGGAAGGGGAAAATGGATACTAACAGACAATTAGCAGATTTTATTTTCGATGCCGCCACTTATATTTTGTCAAAATGTGCATCTGATCAGATTATCATCTCTGCTTAAAGTTCTTTTGTGGCCTCAGAATACAGTACAAACAAGCTCCTTGCCATGGCTCCAAAACCTGCCCCATCCGGCAAGGAGCTTGTCCTTTGTATCTTAGTCTCATCTATTTCAGAGCTCCTCTGCTCCACCCTCGGGGTTTCATTGACTCTGTTTCCCTCTGCGTGGAAACTTTCCCCTGCTTCTTTGTCTAGTTAACTGCTGTGTGTCCTTTGGCTCTCAGCTGATCCTCACGCTTTTGCTTTATACTTACTTGTCCTATGTAGCACTCCCCACAGTTGGTAATTTTATACTTGTGGGACAATTTGATCAAGATCTTCCTCACACATTAGCCTGTAAGCTCTTTTGTTCACCTTTGTATTCCAGTGTCTAACTCAGTGCCCAGCAAGGCAGAAGGAGCTAAATTTTGGTGGAGTGAGTGAAAGAACGGATGCATGCACTATATATTAATATAAGCATGTACTGTTAATTGAACTGAGATTGCCAAGGAGCAGTTTTGTAGTTCCACCGAGCTCCGACTGCAAAACAGCTCACTTGCTAATTATCTTTGTTAGGTGTCAGTTTTGAAAGACTTAATCGTAGTTCATCTGATCATTTGATCTGTACCGCCACCCTAAATGTTTAAGTCACCATCTGTGCTTTGAGCAGAGATCTTTATATACATATTGTCTGCTTGGGTGGTGTAGTGGGGTGGGGGATGGTAATGTGAAATCAGTAAAGTTTGTGGAAATAAAAGTTACTGTGCAGTTCAATGCCTGTGTCCCTAGGGGGGAAATGTGAATTATTTAGGGCAGGAACAGCTCTCAGGGGAGAGCTGCCGCAGGTTGTGATGTGGTTACATTGTTCATTTAACTGGAGAGGCAAAGCTCTGTTGATCCACTTGAGGGGCAAATTTTTCTCAAGTACATGGTATTTATTTAGAATGCAAATACGATATGGTCTGCTTAAGTGGGAACTTTGACAAGATAATTATAGGATATTAATAGATTCAAAAAACTAGGTTCTCCATAGCGCGACTCGTGGTTAGCCAGCTATATAATAAGCAAAAGTGAAAATCACTTTTTTTTAATAAATATTCTCTTATTCAAAGCTTCCTTGATTTACAAAGCTTTGCCAAGTGAACCCTGTTAGTGGCTTTTCTTATAATTTTGACATGGAAATACACTGATTTCATCTTGTATAAGCCTCAAAACATTAGTGAAAGAAATAGACAACTTGAGATATAAACAGGGGGAGAGGCAGGCAGAGCCCCAGGGGAAATATGGCCACGAGGTTCCAGCTGAGAGTGCCAGCCTGGGCATCCTCCTTTCCATGGGTGCTAAGTGAGCCTGGACACCCCTGCCTAACATAGTAGTGCTTAAGGAATGTTTGTTGAATGAATAAATGCCATTCTCATGAATAGAAAAACACGTGTTTTTCTAAGATGCATTGCAAATATATAGCTATTACAAGCAATTAAAAATGTTCATCTGCTTCCTATGTAGAATCCTCTTGCCTGCTACTGGCAACACATCTATGCGCCATACTTTTCTAAGCTGTATAGCAATTGTCACTGCAGAAATTATCTCATATCATCATTTACTTATTGTCTTCCTCACTCACTATATAGGCCCCCCTGTTTCTTAGCAGTTTTGTCCCCCCCTTTATTTACAGCACATGTGTGTCACATTATAGGTATACAACAAACCTCTGTAAATGAATGTGTATCTCATTTAATCTTAATAGCAATCCAGCATGCAAATTATTATCACCATTATCATATAGATGAAGAAGAAACCAAGACATAAAGGAGTTAGGGAACTCGCCCAAGGTCCCAGAGCTTGTAATTGTTGGAGTCAGGATTGGAGCCCAGGCTGTTGAAATCAGGAGCCCTCCTTTTGAAATATTACATTGTATTACTTGGTATTCTCCTTCCCAGCCTGTATCACCGAACACATCAATTTTAGTTAGACCAATTAAAAAGCAACAACTTTTTTCAACATTATCAAAGTGCATTGTATTTGCCATGGTCTGAATGTGGGTGTGACCTCAAAGTTCACATGTTGAAACCTAACCCTGAATGCAATAGTATTAAGAATTGGGGCCTTTCGGGGGTGATTGGGTCACGAAGGCTCCACCCTCACGAATGATATTAGTGCTCCTATAAAAGAGCTTGAGGGAGCCTGTTTGTTCGTTCCTGCTTTTGCCATCTTTTGCCATGAGGACGCAGCAAGAGGCACCATCTACGAAGCAGAGAGTGAGCCTTCACCAGGCGCCCAATCTGCTGGCTCCTTGATCTTGGAATTTCCAGCCTCCAGGATTGTGAACAATAAATTTATGCTCTTCATAAATTACCTAGTCTAGGGTATTCTGTTACAGCAGCCCAAATGGACTAAGAAAATACTCTCATGTAGTTACGACTTTTAATCCTAATTCTTAGGATGGTTTTACCCCAAAGCAGGTCTCAGCACATCCTCATTTATTCATCTTACCTAAATTCCTGCACTCAGCTTTCTCTCTGAGCTCTCAGCCTCTGGGCTCTCCCTGCTTCCATCCTTACTGCACAGTTGCTGCCATGCTGTTCTGTGTTACATCCCTCCATACCACACATTGATCTTGTTACTTGCCTGCTCAGAACCTTCCAATGCTTGCCTGCTGCTCCATGATAAAAGTGTGAAGTCTTTGCCTTGCTAATCAGTTGGGAACAAATTCAGACACAAATTAAGTCAGACCCAGAATAATAGTGGCTTAAACAACAAAGAAGTTTCTCTCCTGTGAAACAATCCAGAAGTCTGGGGCTGATATAGTCATCAGGGAGCTTAGTTCCCTTCTTCTCTTCCATCATCCTTAACCTTTTGCCTCGTGATCCAAGATGGCTGCTAAAGTTCCAGCCATTGTGTCCACATTCCAGAATTTACACATAGGACTTTCCTTTAAGTCTTACTGGTGAGAACTTTGTCACATGGCCACACCCAGCTACCAATGAGGCTAAGAAATATAGTCCATTCTGGGCAAATGAGATGTTTTTTTAAAAAGGAAGAAGGGGAGACATCTAGTAGTCTCTACCATATCCTGGAATTGAAGACCTTTTTGAATCAAGTTTCAACCCAGCTTTTCGGATTTCCTTTACGAACTTCTGGTTCTGAATACTCTGTTCACATTGAGCTCCTATGCTTGCAGTCCCTGAAACATATCTAGTATTTTGTCACCCTCTCTTCTTTACTCACCCCTGTTGGAATTGCTTTTTTGCTTCACATCCATGCCAACCTTTGTTTCCACGATGCTGCTTGAATCCGAAATGACTTCTTCGGAAGCTGAAGTCTTCTAGCAATGACGATAAGGTCCATTCAGATATTCACACTCTTCTGCCTTGGATTGCTCTTTTTTGATGACTTGCTTAAATCATCCATGTTAATTTTTAATATATTTATGTTTTGACCCCACCCTTACCCCTCCGTCTACATCCCCTGAGGACAGGAGCTTCTTGCTCAGTGCACATTTGTTGGTCTCCTACCTTACATTTGGCTTTGTGCTCTGTGCTGGGGTGAATAAGATGCAAGTCCTCTCCTCAAAATCCTAATGTTTCCCATGATGTCTGATTTTAAAACTTGTACCCATTAAGTACTTTGTAAATTTCTGTTGCTAAAAACAAAAAATTCTGTTGCTTTATTGAGGAATAAAAGCTGACACTTATTTAAATGATCATCACATATTCATAATAATATTTAGCAGGTAATTACTCTTTGCTAGACACTATGCTAGTCTTTCATAGGTACCATTTCATTTCTTTCCTTCTATGTCTAGGAGGTAGGCACCATTAATTTTTACAGATATGGATGAGGCACAGAGAGGTTAAGTTACTTGGCCAAAGGCACACAGATGGGAAGTGATGGAGCCAAGATTTGATCCAGAAAGCTTGATTCCTGAGCCGAGGCCATGCTAAGAAGGCGCCTAACAGGGTGGTCTCATGATTCAAAGATTTACTGGTATTATTTGAAATAGCCATCCGAGAGTGAACTAAGCCAGCCAGCCACCCCAACAGGAAGCTTTCCTGGGATGCGGTGCCCTAGGCCCTGGGAACGCCCCTGGGCTGGGTACTGCCGATCTACTAAGCCCGTCTGAGTCTCGTCCTTTGATCTCATCCTTTCTGCAGTGACAGGATGCAGCAACTCTGAGCAGAGGCTGTAGTCTGGAGGCCCCAGCTGGATCAGGGGCACCGACCTGTTTTGTTCAGTCTAACCCAGTGTTTCATAGTTTGTTTTAAATTTGTTGTCAACGTTTACAAATTAGATGGCACACAAAATCTGGAGTTTTGGCTTCTTTTGAAAAACTGAATGGTTTTGGAAACACTGGGTGTGTGTGCCCATGGGCTCAGGCTGCCAAGTTCAGGTGAAGCATGTGCTGTCTAAGTTGGCACAGTCCCCTCTTCCCTGCTACTTGGACACCTGTAGCCACATTCATTTTCCTTTCCAGCCTGCCACAAATGCTACGAGTCATGATATGAAGTGCACGTGTATGCAACACTAAGTGTCAGACACTGTTCTAAGTGGTTGGCTTTTTGTCACTACGGTCACCTTTGGGAGAAGTACTGTCCCACTGGTGCTACTTTGCACACAAGTGAATTGAGACCCGACACCAGCAGCGGGAGGGCTGCGACTCACACCCTGACATTCTGGCCTCACTACGCTGTTACCTCTCAGTGTAGACATCGGAATTTATATCCCTGCTCTAAAAGCAGGGAGGGGACCTGTTCCTGACCCCTGTGCTGCCTAAAGCTGACACATCAAAAATGCAAAATGCCTGGAGCCGATTTCCTAGACAAAGAACATGCAAGCAGGAAAAGGCGGCTTTTCCTTATTGCTCTGAACAAAGTTGAACTTGCTGTGGAGATCAGGACAGTAAAAGGAGCCCGAGTGAGCACCTGGCACTGTCTCGGGGGCCATCTCAGAGCCAGCTGTGGTGGAGAGAGCTTTCCCTCAGCTCCCTCGGAACGGAGAGAATTAATTAATTCTATTAAGCTCCCATCCAACTCCCGCTTGAAACATTAGCCCGTAAACACGTGTAATCCATCTGAATCCCCGATTCTCTCCCGGGGAGGCAGGCGGGCTGGGGAGAGGCAGGTATGAAATGTGACGCTGGGCTGAGCAAGCATCCTGGCCTTCATGCCGGCGTCCCCGGGGGTCGCCCAGCCTGCTTGAGCCCCCCTGGGCTGCGGAGTCCGCAGTGTGATAGATGGAGCCTGTCGAACAGGGAGAGATTAATTTGGTCGGGTTACCTGCCTGACAGTCATGGGAAACTGAGCCTTCTTTGTACGGGCTCGGGCTCCAGCCAGAGTTTCATTTGGAAGCCTCCATAATTTAGAGGCAGAGGGAGTACCCATGACCAACCTGGCAGCCGAAGATATTCACTGAGTACTTCCGAGTGGCATGTGCCGTGGCTGCAATCGTGGACGAGCCTCTAGTGTAGCTAGGGTGATCACAAGAGTCCAGACCAGGGCACTCTTAACAGTGAGGGACACAGGCTTAACCTGGGACTATCCGGGACCAACTGGGGCATATGTGGTCACAGTGAGCAGAGCCCTTGAGACCACCCACAACTCTTTTTTTTGAGACAGAGTCTCACTTTGTTGCCCAGGCTAGAGTGAGTTCCGTGGCATCAGCCTAGCTCACAGCAACCTCAAACTCCTGGGCTCAAGCAATCCTGCTGCCTCAGCCTCCCAAGTAGCTGGGACTACAGGCATGAGCCACCATGCCCGGCTAATTTTTTCTATATATATCAGTTGGCCGATTAATTTATTTCTATTTATAGTAGAGACGGGGGTCTCATTCTCGCTCAGGCTGGTTTCGAACTCCTGACCTTGAGCAATCCGCCCGCCTCGGCCTCCCAGAGTGCTAGGATTACAGGCGTGAGCCACCACACCTGGCCCACCCACAACTCTTGAGATCCCGATTCCGAATCTGGCCAAGTGACTCTGGGCAAGTACACCTCATTGCTTGTTTCTTGCTGAACAAAAAGAGAACGACACCAGTACAGAGCTCTTGCCTCTCACGAACGTCGTGGGGATTATATCAGATAATGTAGAGGCTGGAATTTGCCGAGAAGCCCGTCCCCACGAGGAAAGCGCTTGTGGCCAAGTCCCTGGGCTCTATGGGCTGAGCTAGTATGTTCCTTACGCTGAGATGCCAGGTGGGCTATGCAAGCCAGTACGTAAGGGCTCTGGACTATCAAGGGAATTGTAGAGGCTGAGGGTGGGGAAGAGAACAAGGAGAAAGGAAGAGACAGCTGGAAGGGGAAAGAAATGTTTGGTGGCAGCAGGAGGAGACAGTGAATGGAAATTTTTTAAAGTTACTGCTATGTGGTTTGCATTGTGATTCCAAGTCTATGTGCCCATCTTTGCATAACGTCTTCAGTAAAATAGCTATTGCTCCTGAATGCCTTGACGGAGGCAGATCTTTGGGAGGATGCAACAGGCTCAAGGTGGGTGGACAGTGAGAGCTGAGACACCCCCTTTCCCATGAAGGTTCCCCGTGGGTGGATTTGTGAATGCCAAGTTCTTAGCCTAGTACTGGTCCACACAGACATCTCTGTAAACGCTAGCTTCTCTTATTACATTACCTTTATTAGGCAGGCCAGGTTCAGTCTATCAACACCAACCTGGAAATATAAAGCTAGAAACCACTGGGGCAGACAGGGGGGAAAAATAGGCCCCGTGAGAACAAAGGGGTGTATTATTATAACACATCACCCCTGGAGAAGCCTAGTGTTCCGCAGAAAGGAATGGCTTCAGGAAATCCCAGGCGTCTCCGAGTGTGCCAGGCCTACCTCAGTAAGACGTGGGTGGCACTCCGCCCCCATGAGTTGTTTGCAGAATGAGAAGAATGTTCATTAATCCTGTTATCTGAGCTCAATACTTTCTGGTTCAATTTCTCTGATAAAACCTCCCTGAATGGAGAGCTCTCAGAATGCCAAGGGAGGCCTCCTTCTGGGATCCCTGAGGTGCCATGAGACTTGGAAGAGGGGGTGGGGTGGGGCGCCCTTTCTGCCTTGGGGACGTCAGGTCAGTGCTGACCCTGTTCATTCTGACTGGAGACCCTTTACCATCTGGTTTTGTCCCCTGTTAAACATGGCCACACTTTAGGAAGGAATGGGAAGAAATAAATTCATAAAAACTAAGCAAAACTCCTTCTCTAATATTAGGTGGCTCTGGCATGTTATTTTTTCCCCATAGTCTCTCTTTAAATATGTGCAGGTATTTTTTAGATCCCAGCCATGTGGCAAGGACTATGTTCTGGGCACTGCATAGAACAGACTTCAGAAAGTGAATTATTAAGTTGAAAGGCAAGAACAATTCCATGTTTTAAGAGAGAGGATGGTTTTGCAAAAGGGATTCTTAAAGTGATTGGCAGCTCACAGAGACTCACAACTCCCTATGAAGAGCTGACAATCTTAAAGGCAGCTGGGAAAAGACCCCAAAAATGATTCCTTCAGGACCAAGTAGCGACTGGCTTGCATGATTTGTCTCAGAATTCCAAGTGAATCAGAACTACGTTGAGAATTGTTTCAAACATTGGAAAAAGAAAGAGACAAACTCTAGTTCAATATCTGTAAGGGTGTACATGGAGGAAATATAAAATTCAGAACACAGACTGACCCACAATTTTTGCATCAGATTTAATAACCATGTAATTGTTGAGTACTTTCATGTGATAGGGACTGTCTTTCTTGCTTTATAAGTATTATGTGTGTAATTACTCTAAAATGCTTGAGCGTAGACTATGAGATATTTCTGTATATATTATTTGAGATTACACCCCATGGGCAGCCATCATTCTAACCAGGCATTCCTTCTTCAGGGGTGGTCACCTGGCTAATTATTTCAGATCAGCCTCACTCCAGAAGAGCTATTTTAAGTGCCTCAGCTAACTTAACCTTAGAGAAACACCAAATGCTTTCCTAATTAGCAAACTAAATGTCAAAAGTGGGATTTCATTGGTGAAATTAGTAGCACGTCGATAGGCGTACTGGTCTTAGCAAGGGACCCTCAATTACTCTCAGTGAGTGATAATCAAGATTTGTAGATTGGCTAAAAAGTTTTATTACTGACACCTCCACCCCGTGTGAAAAGTATGTAAGAAGTCTTGACCTCTATATGGTCTTCTATCTAGCTATGGGAGGATTAGAGGGAGGATTTCTTGGTTGCCTGAGGCTGTCTGTAAGGGTCCCACAACCCCACCTCTGAAATGTTTCGATTACTCTGGGGACCCTTTCATGCAAGGTGGAGGTTGGTCTGAACAGCTAAAAACACAGCGAGCAAGGACTTCACTGAGTATGCAGTGCAGGTTGTAGGAGCTACCTTACTCCTGCTCACTAATAAAAGTTTAGGAAATGGTGGTGGTGTGGAAGATTTGGACTGAGAGTTGCTTTCAAGTGGTAGGAAAACAGCTAAACTTCACCCATCAAACTTTACAATAGCTTCCATCACTTACGAGTAGTGCACACGCACAACCTACATGAACTCCACAATAACTCTGTGAAGTGTAGGAGCCATTATCACCTCCACTTCCTGTTGAGGAAATGGGTCTGGAGGGCTTGAGTCACTTGTCCAAGGTCACAGAGTCAGGACATAAAGCTAGGATATAAAGCTCATTTGATTCTGAAGTTCATGCTTTTGCTACGATATAGAAATCAGTTTTATGATTTTTTAAATTTTGACTTAAAAAATATCATATGCGCACAGGGAAATAGCAAAATATATCAACATATAAAATAGCCTAATCCCACAACTCAGAGAAAACCCTATTAAGCCTTAGCGTATTACTTCCAGACTTATTTCCGTGCACATTTAGTTGGGATTGCACAGTACTTATCGTGCTATGTCTTGCTTACTTGACATGTTATAAATATTCCTTCATATTATAAAAAAAATTTCATTAACATCATCTTTAAGGTGCACATAATAGTCCTTCCTATGGCTATGTCATACCACCCGTTGTTGGACATTTTACTTCATTTGGACTTTTTGCCACCGCCGATAACAACACTATGGCAATTTCTGAAGGTAACCCTTGCTTACATGTCTTAGGGCAGATTTCTGGAAAGGATATTACTGGGTCAAAGGGCAAGAACAGTTTAATGGATGCTATGAAGCATTAAAATAGACCACAGTGCACTCTGCCTTTGTAAGCAACAAAGATGAGCCCTACTTTCCATGGCTGAGATTAACCATCGAGATAAATTAGGCCGGGCGCGGTGGCTCACGCCTGTAATCCTAGCACTCTGAGAGGCGGAGGCAGGAAGATGGCTCAAGCTCATGAGTTCAAGACCAGCCTGAGTAACAGCAAGACCCTGTCTCTACTAAAAGCAGAAAAAATTAGCCAGTCGTGGGGCTGAGCGCCGGTAGTCCCAGTTACTGGGGAGGCTGAGGCAGGAGGATCACTTGAGCCCAGGAGTGTGAGGTTGCTGTGAGCTAGGCTAATGCCACTGCATTCTAGCATGGGCAACAGAGTGAGACTCTGTCCAAAAAAAAAAGATAAAGCCGTGAGCATTTTGACGAAAATGGACTGAGCACTGTCAGGTTTATTTAGTGCTATTTTTCTAACCAGTAGGGGGCAGCACAAATACCAACAGAGATCCCTTCTTGGCCATTGAATTTGGGGAGCATTTTTGCCAAGCTTGCTTTGTTAGCAACAACAAAGTCATCAAACTTAGAAGCAGGGGCCAGAGAGGAAAATCCAGTTTGTAAAGATTTACAGCTTTCAGGAATGTTCCGGAAGACTGTTCCAGATGGCAAAGGGCTAGAGAGAAAAGGGTCTTTCCAGTCAAGTGTGGGCTTGCACTGGAGGTGAGGAAAGCAGGTCAGGGTGAGCGAGGCAGCAGGAAGAACAGGGTCGGCCGGTGGGATGCATGGTGCTGTTCTGTGCCCAGGGAGAGGTGGTCTGAGGGCAGAGAAGTGAATTTAACTTCCCAAACAGGATGGCCAGAGGAAGAAGGGGGCACGTGACTGCCAGCCTGAGGAAGACCTTTGGAACGACAGGCACAGGGGCAGTCATGCGAGGAAGGGAAGCGTTAATGAATCACAGAGAAATATGCTGTGTCTGAAACTACCGCCAAGGGCTGGGTGAGCCGCAGTAAGGAGCGTGACTGCAGCGTACCTGCGCTGGGGTTGTTAACCTAGGGAGCGTGCACCATGGATAGCATCTTCGGGAAATCTGTGCATGCCCTGCACTTACACAAAACGCATACAGAAAGGCAGACGTATCTTGCAAGGAGACAAGGTCTATAGCTTTCAGGGGTCTGTGACCCAGAAAAGATTAGAAACAAGTGATCTGTGTATGTTTCTTCTGTTTCCAGGATCAAAGGTATCCTCTCCACTGAGCCTAACTCCTCTTCTGTTCCAAGGTGCCTCTTGCCCTGTCAGTGGCAGAAAACCCTGCCCAGATGCAGTGTGGGTGCCCAGCCTAACGCCTGTGTTGCCATGCAGGGCTCAGGAGGAGGTGTGAGTGAGTTTGGGGGAACAGAGAGTGGCTGCTCAGGGAAAAGCTCTCTCATGGCACAGCAGAAAAGCCGGGAAGCATCCAGGTAAACTCTATCAGGATGAGATTTCCTCTTGGAGGCATACTCCCTTTCCTAAAAGTTTAATTCCTCCCCCGGGAAACTAGCAACACCTCCGGCTCGCTGTAACTGCTGCTGGAAAAGGCTTATTGGCATCATGGGAGCATCGAGTTAGAGATTAGGGCCGTATTTCTCTTGAGAGCCTTGGGGATGTCTTATACCCCATTTCTTCTGAAGGATTTAAAAAATAGATGTTTATGACAGCATTGTCCACAGTGGCATAAACCAGAAAACAATATGAGCGTCCATCAATAGTGAAATCATAGAATAAACTGTGGTTCATTCATATTATGAGGATTAGATGGCTTTTAAAAGAGTTTTAGATTTATATACAGTGACCTAAAGTAGCGGTAACCAATCATTTTGGCACCAGGGACGGGTTTCTTGGAAGACAATTTTCCCACGGATGGGTGAGTGTGAGGTGAGGGGAGCGGGGCAGAGCTCTGCACCCCGGTCCCTAACAGGCCACAGACCTATATCTGTCCACGGTCCAGTGGTTGGGGACTGGAGACCTAAAGGATGTCCATGTTGTTATTTTCTTAAGTGAAAAGCCAAGTTGGAGTATAGTTCTTAGGACAGAGATGGGCAGATGTTTTCTGAAAAGGCCAAATGGTAAATATTTTAGACTTTGTGGGCCATATGGTATTTGTCACAACTATTCAACTCAGCAACTGTAGTGCAAAAGCGGCCATAGATAATACGCAGAAGAATGGGCATGGCTGTGTTCCAATAAAACTTTATTTACAAAAGCAGGCAGTGGGTCAGATTTAGGCTGCAGGCCATGTTTGCAGATACTTGGCACAGAGCATGATATTTTTGAAAAGAACATTTGTATATTGTGTATATGTTTTGTAAGGATAGACGCCAAACTGTTAATACTGGTTACCTTAGGGAGAAAAAGGGTACAATGGGTTGGGGGGTGATTATTCATTTCTTCTTTATTCATTTCTGTTTTCTTTGATTTGAAATGAAATGAAACACGTTTATTTGCTTTTGCAATTTCATTTTTAAATTCCTAACATGAAATAATTAAGCACTGGGAGTTTCCAACTGTATAGAAATGCCTTTTCCTGTGGAGTAGGACAGTTTTTTTTTAAATTTTTTATTTTTTCATATTATGGGGGTACAAATATTATCAAGGTTACATATATTGCCCCTGCCATTCCTCCCCCCCTCCCCCCCCCCGCCTTACCAAAAGGAGTAGGACAGTTTTGACTGGTGTAAGGGGGTTTTGGTTGACCACAAGCTCCAGAGAAACCAGCAGTTGCTAAAAGCCCAACCCATTTTGAGATGATGGTAATGAAAGTACGATTTTATGATTAATAGAGGGGACATTCCCACCGTTTTTTGCACCAGTCAAACCAGGGACAAAAGAGAGTCCAGAGCTCTTTTTTTGATTTTGAGGGGCGGGGCTGTAAGGCAGGTGTGGAAAAACTAGATGATTGTTAAAGACAGAGGCCAGGAAGGAGAGAGTGTGGAAGCGCTGTCAAAAGGAGCAGAGCATGCTCAGCCTGAAGAAGAGAGGGCAGGCGTCGGGGGTGCAAAAGCTGCCCTCACATCCTAGAGAGGAGAAAGGGAGCATCACCCGAGCTCCAGGCTGGGCCCTGAACCACTGACCTCCATCCCTTCTCGTCAAGCAGAGGATAGTTCAGCCACCAGGGGTACTGCAGGGGATGAGAGCCTTACATGGCCCCGTTTCTAAAATATTCCAGAAGGACCTTGTCTCTGCAGGAATCGGGAGTTGGAAAAAAAAAAGTTCCTATGGGGTTTTATGGGGTTTTGAGGCCTGAACTTTGGGGCAGACAGATCTGAGTTCGTAACCTTGGGGAAGGTTTCTAAATCTCTCCAAGCCTCCATGTTTCCTGTGTAAAAGAGAGACAATGGTAAGATAATGGCAATAATACCTATTTCATCTGGTTATTATGAGGATCAAATGAGTCAATACACATTTAGCACTTTCCATGATGCCTGGAACAGTAAGTGAGTGCTTAGTGAGTGTTAATAGTTTGTTCTTGGCTCGGTTCTTATTACCGAGGTTGTTATTGCCATAACTGCCAGATTACTCTTAGTTTACTCCTGTAGCTGTGTTTGGCGGGCCTGCCCCCTTAACCTCACAACATTTGTCCCATGGTCTTCTTTGACCAAGCTGATGGCTTGGCTGTGTGGCTTACTCTGGGCCTCGTTTTCTCATCTATAAAACAGACTTCGCCGTATCCATTGTTCCTATTTAATAGGGGAGAGGATGTACACAAGACTCCATGGATATGTCCCTGGAGAGTAACGTGAAGGATACAGGTTGGAGGTGACATAATACCCAAAACCTGGAGTCCCCTGCCTCACCTTTCTGTGTATCCAAACTCTGCTCCTCTTTCAACCAACTTAAATCCTGCTTCCTGCAACTGTGCAGGTATGTCCTTCTGGAAGCTTCTTGCTACTCCTCTCTGCCTTGCCCATGTGGGCTGGTGACTCTACACTGCATCACTTTGCATTATAACTGAATCATCTCACATGACTGCGTCACAGCCACAGCTGAAAGTAAGACCTTAGAAAGCTGGGTCTTTGTTGTAATGTATTTTACATGAATAGATATTAATAAAAAACTAATTAAAAACCAATAATAGATGCCAAATTCAAGGAGATTGTCATGCGCTAGAAATGGTGCCAGATGTCTTCACAGAGAATTAACATGTAACAATATCACAATACTCCTGGAAGGTAGGTACCAATGTGCCTCCTTTATTGATGAGCAACGGGGTTCAGGAAACCAGTTAAGTAGCTCAAGAGCCCCCCCAAGTATATTAAGAGGCCAGTTCTTTCCTATTCTCTCAAGACCAAGCAGAGTATCAGGCACACATACAGCCCGTTCAGGGAACATATGAACAGCACTTCTCTCTGATGAACTGGAGATTTAAAAAATTGTTATTTCTAAAAGCAACTAAGTTAAAGTTAAAAAGAAATCCATATGGGCTTGCACTTGCTTCTTTCTGGCGTCTGTTTACCAAACAGGCAGCTCACTCACCTGGAAGCCACCCAGGGCCCGGGAGAGAGGGGAAACAGGAGGCCCAGCAGGACCCGGGTTTCCTGCGGGGAAGTCCAAGGGCTGAGCGTCCAGCTTCCATCTGGTTGATTGTTCCTGAGAAGGCAGGCAAGGGGCCTTCTGTTCTTTCTCTGGAATCCTGTGGTGCCCCCTCTTTGACAAGCAAGAACAATGAACGCTTCCCCACCCGCCTGGCTCACAGCGTGTTCCACGCACATCTTCCCCCCTTTTGTGGCGTTTGTGGTGCGTGAATACATTGTAAGCGCATGGATATACTCATGGATATACGAATTGATTCTTTCTAAACCCGGGGCCTACTGGCGAGCTGCAGGCCTGGGATTTAGAGGCATTACCCATCAGCTGAGAGCAGCGACCCTAACCCAGAATTCGTCTCAGCTCTTCTGGCTGCAGGGACGGGGTGGTGGGAAATTGCAAGAGGAAAATGGAACCCAGCACTAGAGTGTGAGCAAAGAAGAGGCAACTCTGCTGACTTTGGACAAAGCTGCATGCTGAAGGGATCTAAGGCATGAGTGTCTCAGGGAAAGGGGAGAGAGCATGGGGAGGAGGGAAAATGTACTTAGGTCACAGACGAGGGGCTGCTGGAATCCAGGTTAAAAAGTTAACGCTGGAGAAAAGGAGGTTGATTAGGGATTTCTTACTGTAATCTGGGTGGTGACAGTGGAGGAAGTGAGTGTGTGTGGGTGTGGGTGTGTAGTGGGGAGGAGGAGGTGGTAGAGAAGTGACAGGAGCAGTTGCAAGAGGTTCTTGAAAGTGAAGACAAAGCTTGACTTGGGATTGGATATGAAGCAGAAGGACAGGTTAAAAAAAGAACTTCAAGTTTTAGAATTTATTGAAACTAGACAGTTTTAGAGCTATAAGGGGGCTAACCTCCCCTCCTCCTCCACCCCCTTTTACAGATGACAAGTTGAGCCCAGGGAGGTTAAACCACTTGTCTACAGCAGTCACTCATGTTAGTACCCAGTTTCGGGGCCAGCAGTTAGATCCTGGATCCTCAGGCTGGATCCCCAATGTTTCTGTGTTCCTTCATTTCAGCTCTGGGGTGATGCTAACCGTGAGTTGTCATACTTGGTATAGGGGTAAACAGTGGGGCTAATACGTCCCTGGCCCTGCTCAGCCACCAGGACACTCCTTTTAGGAAGAACAAACCCTGACATCAGCATTCTCAACCTTAGCACTATCGACATTTTGGGCCCAATATCTCCTGGCTGTGGGTGACTGTCCTGTGCACTGTAGGACGGTTAGCAGCGTTCCTGTCCTGTGCAGCCCATGGTGCTCAGCAGCATTCTTGCTGCTAGATGCCATCGGTATCTTCTTCCCTCTCTCCCTACCCCTACAGTTGTGACATTTACACATGTCTCCAGACATTGCGAATGGTCCCCAGAGGACTGGGCGTGGAAAGACGAAATCGCCCTGGTTGGGAACCATCCATGAGCTTCAGCATCCTGTGGGGCGAAGAAAACCGTAAAATCGTAAAGGTTGAAGCTCTTATACCATTTGTTGAGAATTAAATGGTTAATATTTTCTGAATAATCTTTAGAAAGGTGATGTGTTCATTCATTCAACAGCTATGGCTTCTTTATGTGCCAGGAACTGCCGAAGTCTTTGGGGAGACAGGAGTGGGAGTTGGACTAGAGAGGTTTGTAGTCAAGCTCGGCGATGCTGTGGAAATGTGTGACCATCCCTGAGACTTCAAGAGCCCCACAGGGAAAGGGAGAAGGGAGAGAAGAAGTAACTACAAAGGCAGGAGAGAGCACTGCTGCAGGAGTCAACCTAGGAATTGAATGGCTAAGACATGAGCTTATAGTCGGGTGCACGTGTGTCTGAACCCCGGTTGATAATGACTTGGGCACAGTCCTTTCTTCACTTCAGTTTCCTTATCTGTAGAATGACGATCGATCATAACAATAGTTGCCTCAAGACTGTTTTAAAGATTAAATAATATAATGCATATAAAGCTCTTGGCACAGTGCCTGGCACCTGGCAATCACTCAACAAGCCTACAGAAGCTTCTTTAGCCAGCTTTTGGTTTATGCTATTTGTATAGTTAAGAACAAAGTTGTTTTCCAGGCAAAACACATCCACTGCACCGAAGGTTGGAGTAAGCTATGGGAGCATTTTGGCCCTTCCCAATGGCTCGTTGGTTCTGTATGTGGTTATAAATTTTACTAAGCCTGTTATTTCCTATACTCACGACAACAGTGAGAGGAATGTGCTAGTTTAAAGAGATGTTCACTCATAATGAAAGTAGAGGTCACTTTTTAAAATTGAAAGCGAGAAAACGCAGAATGCTGCATGTGCCTATGCGGTGAAGCCTTGGACAGGGGGCGATGATGATATGTAGAAAATACTTAGAAATGAGCGTGGCACATAGTGGGCACCCAAGCAATGTCTTCCTTTACGATTGTCATGATGATGATCATGCAGAACAAAGAGGGAATCATATAGTATGTGAAAAATGTTGAGCTTTTATGCACAAGGCAGTTATTAGCCAGAGGCAAGGAAAAGTGAAGAGTAAATTGGAAAAATATCTGGAATAGCTGGCTAGAGCTCAGCATCAATTTCAGATGCCTCATACAAATTCAGGAGACACGGGAGAATGCAGAATGCAAAGGCTCAGCTTGGAGAGAGTGCTGCTTGGAGGTGATTGTTGCAAGCCATGGGTGTAAGGTTCATTTGAATCTGTTCCTTATTAAAATGAAGCTCAGGTGACTGGGGTATGGAGCCCATAACTCTCTGAGATATTTATGGAGACCATCAGGAAAGGAGGTGTCAGCTGCCCCAGCAGATTCACAAATTGATCTGTTTTAAGGAAGGATGTCCAAGAGAGGAGTGTTTTACAGTGGCAAGGAGAAACATAAACTTCAGAGCCTAAACTAACACTTCTATTTGGTGGATGTGTGAGTGGGGACTGCATACTTAATCTCTTCTTGCTTACCTTGGATTTACAACTATGACGCCAATAATAGCTCATTGATTGAGCATGCAATATTTGCCAGAGAGTTCTAAGCATAGTGCATGGACTTTCACCAAGACTCTATGAGCTAGGTAGTGTTAGGCTCCCATTTTACAGATTTGGAAGCTGAGGCACAACTTGCTTAAGGGATCCAGTCAGTCAATTGTAGAAGCAAGATTTGAAGCAGGCAGTGTGATCCCAGAGCCCATGCTTTTAACTACTGAACTTACAAGCAGCCTTTTAACACGTGACCTATTTTTATGTATCAAAGCTTCTGTAGTATTATAACAACTGTCACTATTAGGGAAGCATGGTTGTTAATGTCCTGGAGAATTATGACCAAGTAGAAGCCATTTCATTTATCAACAAGCACCTTGTTGGCCTTTGAGAGGGTGGTTTCTGTAAAGCACTGGGGTAGCAGCCAGACTGTGCTGGCCTAAGGGAGTTGACAGAGGTGGGAGAAGGGAGGACTTCAGTGATTACAGGCATACCTCATTTCATTGCACTTTGCTTTATTGCACTTCACAGATGTTGCACTTTTTACAAATGAAGGTTCGAGGCAGCCCTTCATTGAGTAAGTCTGTTGGTGCCATTTTTCCTATAGCATGTGCTCACTTTGTGTCCCTGTGTCACATTTTGCCAATTCTCACACTATTTGAAACTTCTGCATTGTTTGGTTACCTGTTATGGTGAAATGTGGTGATCACTGATCTTTGGTGTCACTATTGTAATTGTTTGGGACAGCATGAAGTGTACCCATATGAGACAGTGAGCTTAATCGATAAATGTGTGTGGTCTGACTGCTCCACTGACCTTCTGTTCCTTCATTGCCCTCCCCTCTCTTCAGGCCTCCCTAGTCCCTGAGACACAACAATATTGAAATTAGGACAATTAATAACCCTACAGCGGCCTCTGAGTGTTCAAGTGAAAAGAATATTTACATGTCTCTCACTTTAAAACAAAAGCTAGAAATGATTAAGCTTGGTGAAGAAAGCATGTCAAAAGCTGAGACGGGCCAAAAGCTAGGCCTCTTGTGCCAAAGAGGTAGCCAAGTTGTGAATGCAAAGAAGTTCTTGAAGGAAGTCAAATGTGCTGCTCCAGTGAACACATGAATGGTAAGAAAGCTATGTTGCTGATATGGAGAAAGTTTTAGTGGTCTGGATAGCAGATCAAACCAGCCACAACATTCCCTTAAGCCAAAGCCTAATCCAGAGCAAGGCCCTACCTCTCTTCAATTCTATAAAGGCTGAGAGAGGTGAGCAAGCTGCCAAAGAACAATTTGAAGCTAGCAGAGGTTGGTTCTTGAGGTTTAAGGAAAGTTGTCTCTGTAACATAAAAGTGCAAGGTGAAGCAGCAAGTACAGTTATAGAAGTTATAGCAACTTATCCAAAAGATCTAGCTAAGATAATTGATGAAGGTGGCTACATTATGCAACAGATTTTCTTTTCTTTCTTTTTTTTTTTCCTGCTCTATCAGTAGAACAGATTTTCAATATAGACAAAACAGTCTTCTATTAGAAGAAGATGTCATCTAGGAGTTTCACAGCTAGAGAGTAGAAGTCAATGCCTGGCTTCAAAGCTTTATGGGACGGGCTGACTGTCTTATTAGGGGCTAATGCAGCTGGTGATTTTGAGTTGAAGCCAATGCTTATTTACCATTTCAAAAATCCTAGGACCTTTAAGAATTATTCTCAATATACTCTGCCTGGGCTCTATAAATAAAACAACAAAGCCTGGATGATAGCACATCTGTTTATAGTATGTTTTATCAAATATTTTAAGCCCCCTGTTGAGAACTGCTGCTTAGAAAAAAAAGAGATTCCTTCGAAAATATTATAGCTCATTGACAATGCACCTGATCACCAAGAACTCTGATGGAGATATACAAGGAGATTAATGTTGTTTTCATACCTGCTAATAACACAACATCCATCCTGCCCATGGATGGAGTCATTTCAACTTTCAAGAATTATTATTTAAGAAATACATTTTGTAGCCGGGTGCGGTGGCTCACGCCTGTAATCCTAGCACTCTGGGAGGCTGAGGCGGGCGGATTGCTCGAGCTCAGGAGTTCGAAACCAGCCTGAGCAAGAGCGAGACCCCGTCTCTACTATAAATAGAAAGAAATTAATTGGCCAACTAATATACATAGAAAAGATCAGCCGGGCATTGTGGCACATGCCTGTAGTCCCAGCTACTCGGGAGGCTGAGGCAGTAGGATTGCTTGAGCCCAGGAGTTTGAGGTTGCTGTGAGCTAGGCTGACGCCACGGCACTCACTCTAGCCTGGGCAACAAAGCAAGACTCTGTCTCAAAAAAAAAAAAAAAAAAAAAAAAGAAATACATTTTGTAAGGCTACAGCTGCCATAGATAGAGATTCCACTGATGGATCTGGACAAGTTAAATTGAAAACCTTTCTGGAAAGGATTTGCCATTCTAGATGCCATTAAGAACATTCATGATTCATAGGAGGAGGTCAAAATATCAACATTAACAGGTGTTTAGAAGTTGATTCCAACCTTCATGAATGACTTTGTGGGGGTTTAAGATTTCAGTGGAGGAAGTAACTGCAGGTGTGGTGGAAATATAATATCAAGAGAACTAAAAGTAGAAGTCAGGTTGGAAGATGTGACCCAATTGGTACCATCTCATGATCAAACCTGAACAGATGAGGAGTTGCTTCTTATGGATGAGCAAAGACAGTGGTTTCTTGAGATGAAATCTATCCCTGGTGAACATGCTGTGAACATTGCTGAAATGACAGCCAAGGATTTAGAATATTACATAAACTTAGTTGATAAAGCAGTGGCAGGGTTTGAGAGGATTGACTCTAATTCTGAAAGAAGTTCTACTGCGGGTAAAATGCTATCAAACAGCATCACATGCTACCGAGAAATCTTTCATGAAAGGAAGAGTTGATTGATGTGGCAACCTTCACTGTTGTTTTAAGAAATTGCCACAGCCACTCTAACCTTCAGCCACCCACCACCCTTATCAGTCAGCAGCCATCAACACCCAGGCAAGACCCTCTGCCAGCAAAAAGATGATGATTTGCTAAAGGCTCAGATGATCGTTAGTATTTTTTAGCCATAAAGTATTCTTAAATTAAGGTATACACATGTTTTAGAAATAATGCTATTACACCCTTAATAGACTGCAGTATAGTATAAACATAACTTTCCTATGCACTAGGAAACCCCCCAAAATTATATGACTCACTTTATTGTGATCTATTCACTTTATTGCCATGGCTGGCACCAAACCTGCAATATCTTCAAGGTATGCCTATACATCACTTCCGGGAGTTTGGCAGTAACTGGAGAGAAAGCAATAGAATTACTACCACAAGGAGTAGCCAGCCATGGAAAGGTTTGTTTCTTCTTCTCTCCAAGGTGATAAATACACACTGGAAGTAAGAAAAAGGGGCTGGTGGAGGGGAAGAGGATGCAGGTGCTGAAAAGGGAGGAACGCTGTTTCAAATAAACGTCTGGGGAGGGATGGTGCTCAGGGGAGGGGTTCGGAGCCTGGCTGGATTTGGAGGAGATGTTTTTGGGCTTTACTTTTTGGTAATCCTTGATCAATCAGTGGTCGGATTCTCAGTAATATGTTCCACACTGACTTGCAGGCCTACATTCTCCTGGTGTGGATAGTCCATGATCTAATTGTTAGAACTGGGTTCGAGTCCCAGTGCTGCCATTAAGCAGCTGTTTGATCTTGGATAAATAAGTCACTTCAAATCTCTGAGCCTCAGTTTCCTGATCTGTAAAGTGACAGATTTGAGCTAAAGATCATGGGGTCCTTTGTACTTGGAGCAGTATTAACTTGAATAGAAGGATGTTCTTCCATGTTAAGTGAAGGATCAATAATCCTCTTGTAAGATTCTGTCTTAGCGTGGGAGACAGGCTACTGTCACTTCCCTCTGTGCCAGAGAGAGAGATGATTTGTCCAGAATTGCAGCACAGTCTGTGTTATATGTATAAAAGTCTATAGTGTTCATTTAAATGGATTAATTTGATACCTAGATCCTAGGGCATTGTTTTAAATACCACAGAAATCTTCTGTCCTTTATTAGCCACATTCATGCCTGAGTCTCAGGAGCATCATGAAAGATAGCTGGCTTGTTGCTGCAGACGTACTGTCATTCTTTGGACACACAAGGCCACCTACTATTAGCGGTACTGCTGACCTCCCTAAGTGTCTAGCTCTCAGGAAGGAGGACCCAATGGTATATTCTCGTTGTCAACCATCAGTTGTTAACAGTATTTAATAAGTAGAATTGTTCCTAACCACCGGAGCTATGCAATTCAATTCAGCAAATGCATAGAGTGCCTATCATGTATAAGGTACCAAACAGGAAAATGGGAACTACAGATATCAGTTTTGCTGATCAAAGCCTGAAACCACAATAAAACACAAAACAGGAAATTGTGACAAGTATCTGACTATCTGGTGTGCAGCCACTTGGAACACAAGGGGTGCAACCCATCAGCTCGAGAGGAGGGGGGGTGTTTGTGTGTGTGTGTGGTCAGTGTGCAATAATAGGTTGAATAAGGGTGGAAGGTTTTATGATAAGCTCCCACTCCAGGGGGAAAACCTGCATGAGCTATGCTTGTATTGTGTTAGGTGTATATTATTACCCCAAAACACTTGGCCCTGGTGATCCAGTAGCCGAAACACACACACACACACACACACATGCACACACATTTATATCACCTTGGTGTGTGTACACTGATTGCCCTAAGTGTGCAGGTACAACGCTACAGCAGCAGTTCTCAGCCTGTGGTCAGGGACCCCTGAGGTTGCCCCTGGGAACTGTGCAGACACCTGGGGCCTTATGCTTAACGCTGTGCTGTGGCTCTCTTGAAATTCTTTGTGACTTTTGAACAAGGGACCCAGCATTTCCACTTTGCACTTGTCCCCACTTATTATATAGCTGGTCTTAGTCGCTGAAGACCCCTTCATAAGGTCCCTGAGGTCAAAACTATTTTACTGATAGTATTATTAATATGTTATTTGCCTGTTCCACTCTCATGTAAGTGTACAGTGGAGTTTTCCAGAGGCTATATGACATTGGTATTGCAACAGATTGAACGCAGAAGCGGATATGAGAATACGGCTATTATCTCTTAAGCCAGACATCAAAGCTATTTGTAGAAATGAAAAACAGTACCCCTTTTCTTGCTATAGATACAGTTTACTTTTGGAAAACATAGCTATTTTTCATAAAAATATGTTATATATGTTAACATGTTATGAGCTTTAAAAATTACTTTTAAGCGAATTAATAAACAACCCAAGATTTTCTCAGTTTTAGTTTCTAATTTGTTAAATATTAATAGATGCAACTCACAAAAACAAAAAGCCTTGAGGGCCCTTAATAATTTTTAAGAGAGTAAAGGACTGAGTCCAAAAAGTTTGAGAGTCACTGCTCTCTAGGTATTTACTGTTTCTACTAGAGGAAAGAAACCACCCTGGAATGTGATCGAAAGATACAGCGTGTTTGTTTTTACTTTTTCATTTATGTGGGTAAATTGATGTCTACTGAAAAAAAAATGAGGCAAAGAGATAACCCTTTTTATTACCCTTGAACTTCTGCAGAATTTCCCAAAGTGTGACCTAACGCAAATCACATGTTTTTACTTGTTTTTCTCCTCTGTAGAAGTTTCAGGGTGGCTGGTTCTAGGTTACATCTAGCCCTTGGAGTTTTCCAAGATGGAATGGCCGCTAGGAGAGGGAGTGAGCACCTCTTCCCCCAAGGGTTTCTAGCAGAAGCCAGTTGCCCCTCCTTGAGGGGGTGCTCAAGAGGATTCCTGCGTGAGGCAGAGTTGGATGAAGTGACCTCTCAGGTACCTTTCACTGTGGGGAAGCTGGCAGTGGAGAGAGTCTTTTGATTACCAAGTCCAAAGTCACGGGACTGAGGTTATAATGAACTGGCACACAAGGGGAAAAAAGAGAAAAGGGAAAAGACATTCTGTCAACGCGGGAGCAGTGGGCAGTCACCGAAGATTCCCATCTTCCATTGGAGAACCAGCCACCAGCCAGAGGCGGGACAGAGACACAGGGAGGGTGCTTCCGACGGCAGGGCGGGAGTGGGAATCGCATGTTCTCATTCTTATGACTCTGACTCACTGAAACGGATCCCTCCCTTCCCTTTTTGGGGCCACTTTCCTCCGCTTTTAGCACCAAAGTGCTGACGTGCCTTTCCCCAACTTATCTTTTGAAAATGTATCTTGTGAGCTAGCGCCAAGATGCTTGGCTGTGAAGAGTGTAACACATCACCCTTGGGGAGGGAAAAAAAAAAACAACACAACAAGGATATCCTGGGGACAATATCTTTACCCCAAAGAACAAACCTCCCAAGGAGGATGTTTTAGACATGGGGTAAGTAGCATGGACATTTGGGGGAACAAACGTTTTTGTACCACCTTTCACCGTGCCTGCTGTTTTAAAGAGTCATCAATTTGTGTGTCCTCCATTCCTCTCTCCACCCATCTTTCCTTCTTCATTCCCACGTTTCCTTCTGTAAAAGATCTTATGGATCCTCTGTTAGATCCCAGGCATTGCCTAGGTGTTGGGAATTCAAAGATAAATAAGCTGGTGTCGTTGATTTCATAATGTGTGAGTGGAGACAGGTAAACTGATCACCGGACCATGCTCAGGCAGCTGCTCTCAGGGGAGGGTGTGCAGCCTGCAGCCTGCCAGGGGTGGAGGGGAAGAGCCATCCTTTGACCCAGCTCCTGGAGGAGGAAGTGGGTGTTTCTGAAGGGGAGCAGGAGAACAGGCACCCCAGGCCCAGAGAAGCCATGTGTCCAGGTTCACATGCATATGTTGTCGGATCAGGACTGAAGCCTGGTTTGGCTTCGCAGCCTGCACCCCGCTCTGCATGCAGTAAGTGCTGCCTTTCCCAGGACCACGGGCAGCTCAGTGTGACCTGGCACAAGGCGAGGTGGGAGGAAGAAAGAGTGACCGGGAAGGAGGCTGAGATCCAGACTCTACACACCATTCCTTTCATCATACCAGAAAACAGAAAAGGGAAGCAAACATTAATGGACCAAGAGGAAAGTAAAGCCCAATTCTTTGCGGTGCTGTTAACTTACATCCATGTCCCAAGTCATTTAACATATATTCATGGGGCCCCTGCCAAGTGCCAGGACAGACTCACTCCCTGCCCTCTGGGCGCTCATGTCTTTCTTCCCAGAGTAGCTGGGGACAGACCCGCTGTGCTAACCGGAGTTCACTGTTCCTAGCTCACTGCCATTTCTGCAGATGCTGTGGTTACAGCCCCTCACTGCCTCCTTACAAGGAAGCCCTTTTGGCCTTTCTGCTAACAAATGACCTGACTCATGTCATTTCTCCTTTCCTTCCTCCTGCCCCCTCGGCCAGAGGAGCCGCAGAGCAGTGAACTGACCCCCAGGCAGGTTTCCTGCAAGGAGAGGAGGGAGGGGCCCAGCTCCTAGACCCTTGCTGTCAGCAGGAGTTGACCCATCTCTGCCAAGTTCACTTCACAAAGTTCGCTTTACCTTCCCGCCCTTCTGTACCTGCCTGGCACTGGCTGAGAGTGCGTGTACTCTTCCAGAAACAGCTGCATTCAAGGAAAATGGCCCGCCCCTCCCACAAGAATGCAAAGAAACAATCGGCTATTAATTTTCAGTAACAGGAACCCCTTCAGCCAGGAAATCTAAATTGAACAGTGATTAAGTCATGCAAGCTCACTGGCCCCACTGACTTTCAGGACTACAGATGGCTCTGCTTTCCTCTTAGAGACCATTTTTAACCACTGGTCTTGGGAGGGTATTTCACTTCTAAAAGAGCACCTGCATGTTCTTGTCGGGCAGCACTCTGTGGTGGTTAAGGCCACAGACTAGGGAAGCAGAATGTTCTGGTTTGAATCTAAGCTCTGCCATGTGCTATGCGACTTTGGGCAAGTGACTTCACTCTCTGTGCCTCTGTTTCTTCATCCATGAAATGGAAATAATAGTAATAGTACTGACCTCATAGGGTTGTTTCATAGTGGTAGGAGAGTTACATGAATTGATATTTGTAATGTTCTTAGAACTATGCAAAAGAAATACTTTCAAGGGTTAAATTAATAAAATAAATATATTTAATTATCCAACTGTGGATGGTGCTTGCCTCTGTCTTTTCCTTCTCTCAGGATGTCTGTCATCAGATAGAAGGAATGGATTTAGTAAAGAGGTTAAATACAGAGATTTGGGCTCAAATTGTTTCAGTTCAAATCCTGACTCCACCGCTTGATTAGAGGTGAAGCCACCTAATCTCTCTACTCTTAAGTTTCCTCATCTGTAAAATAGGCTGTAAGTATATCTATACCTTAGCTTGGTCATGGGGAATGAGCTTTGTAATGCTCTTAGCATAGTGCCTACACTTGCTAAGTGCTCGATAAATTTTAGCTTTTGTCATTATCAGGCACTCAGAAAAAAGTGCCATATAAACGCAGTGATTTTTGAGTGCATGAGCTATCATCCGGCCAAAGCTAATGTACTGAGCAAATGTGGCCAGAGCCTCAAGCCGGCTCTCAAAGGCTGACTGTGCGTTAGTGAGTGAACAGCCTGGCAGCTTGTCGAGGTGTGGAAGGATGCAGCTTTTCCATGTTGGAGTCTTAGCTCCTCTACCTGCTAGACAGAGGTGTGATCCTGTGCAGGTCGACATCTCCAAACCTCAAATTTGTTTCCTCCCTCCCTCCTTCCTTTCCTTCCTTTAGTGAACATTTGCTGAGGGCCTGCTCAGTGCAGGAGGCCCTGTGTTAGGTTCTAGACATTCCCCAATGGACAGTTCAATGATGCTCACATCACAGGCAGGCTGTAGGCTGTGAGGATTACACGGGTCACTGTCCGCTGGGGGCCTAGCTGGGGCCTGGTACCTACTGTGCACTTAGTAAATGCTGGCTGCTTGTGCTAGTTTACTATCCACTGTCCTGAGATCACATCTATATTAGGTCTCATTACCCTTTCCATGAAGGAGTTGGCTGGTTCTTACGATGAGGCTCTTAGGCAGGACAAGGGGAATAATTGTTCAAGGTTACCCATTTTGTTTCTGCAGCGGAGAGTGAAGCAGGGATATTTTTTTTCCTCTGTAAATTTGGGGTACTATCAGCAGGCCAGTCATCCAAGAAATTAAAAAGCAGAAAGCAGAGTCTACTGAGTAGATTCATTTAAGATCTCCCCTGATTGTGGGCCCTTTCCAAGCAAGTTTGACTGACATGCAATTAATTCATCTGTCTAGGAAAACGGTTCCCCAATTAAATTCTGCAGAATACTATTTCCTTAAGCCGTGAATAGTATTCAATGAGAAGGAATTAAATTATTGAATGTTTCTTTCCTGCAGACCACCTCCAAGTTCTCAATATATCAATGCATTTTATATAGTGCAGGCAGTATTTCAAACAATCATTTGACTAAGAAACTTTTCTCCAGTAGCACTAGCAACATCTCACAGTATTACCCCTTTTCAGGAACAGTGTGAGAAATGCCCATCTAGGAGATCAAAGCTAGAATTCATCAAGGAAAGCCAGTCTGACACACCGAAACTCTGGTAACACAAATACTATGCTCAGAAGGAGAAGTGACGAGCAGACCAGAAAACTGCCCTAGTTAATGCTGGAGAATGAACAGAGGGTTCTTTGTAAAGGGCAGCCATGCACTCGGCTTGGCTTGGCTCACCTTGACTGAGTGAGACACTCCGGCACTGTTAGGTACAAGTGCCCAGGTTCCTAGGAAACAGGGCATCTTTGCTCTGTCTGCTTTTTGCTCCTGCAAAATTCCCCTCATTTCCCACATCCGGCAGAATACCTCCCTACAGTTGGTGGTTTGGATGAGAATATTTATCTTCCCCAAACAGTTCTGCAACTTCCTCTTCCTAAATTGGGAAGGTCATGATGACTGAAGGTGGGAAAGATCTTAGAATGGGAAATAAAACCGTACAGTTTGTGGTTTGTTGCTACCTCTGACAAGCTGTGTGACCTTGGGAAAGGCCTAAATCATTTCTTTTCACTTCATCATCTGTAAAACGGGGGTAATAATAGAACCCATTTCATGGTGTTGTCTGAGGAGTGAGACTCAGCTTGCAGAGTGCCTCCTCCCACAGTGTCAGCACGTTTGTACGTCTGCAGTTAATATTAACGTCAGTTGTCATTGTTGTTTTTTTAATAGATTCTACGTGTGTGTGTGTGTGCATGAGAGAGAAAGCAGAGAGGAGAGAGAGTGCAAAACAGGGAAAACGAAGGAAGTATCTGCAATGCTGAGAGTATAATGTGAATTCCATTTTGCAAAGGAGGATTTAGATTTGAAATGGAAAACAAATACATTTCCTACTAACATCATCTCTTTCACCTAAAGAGATAATTTATAGATGTGATTCTAAGCAGAGAGTCCTAGAAACCAATATTACTAATTAATTAGTGTCTTCACTTATACACTGGTCTCTGGAGAATTTAGTTAGCGTGAGTCAATCCCCAAAAGCTTACTTTGTATGGGATGCACCTTGTGGGTGTATTATGGTACCCAGAACACTAAATTAGTGCTTAGAGGGTTGTGTGATGGGCTTTGACTCCGAGAAAAAGGGCTTGGATTGCCCTGAGGGATTTATTTTTATTTTTAGGTTTTTTTTGAGACAGAGTCTCACTCTGTTGCTCGGGCTAGAGTGAGTGCTGTGGCGTCAGCCTAGTTTACAGAAACCTCGAACTCCTGGGCTCAAGCAATCCTTCTGCCTCAGCCTCCCGAGTAGCTGGGACGCCCTGAAGGATTTTTGGTCAGGTCTCTCAACCATAGCCTAGACGAACTATCCTGGCCAGAATTCTTTCGTAGTAGAGTTTAGAATTTCTTCTCTCTCCTTCTTTCTCCCCATCTGTTCCCTGCCCCCATCCCCCCCACGAGGATGAATAAACATAACATGTTCTTGCTTATCCCATTTGCCTTGTTATATGTCCAGTGCAGACTACTACCTTATGGCATTATTCATGTTATATCTATGTGATTATGCTCTTTATTCTTATTTTGCCTGTTTGTGAAGTGGGGAGGGTGTAACATGATGCTTTACTTCTAAGATTACTATTTTATTTCCATATTCTTGGACTACTATGAAAGTCTTCATAGTCAACAGCATGCAGCAATGCAATACATATTAGAGTATAAAGAAAACATATGCCAAGCCAATTGGGACTAGAGTAGAATACTAGGCTTTACCATAAAGGAATCGGTATTGTTTATCTGGGGACAGAAACATTAATGGGTGATAAACACTCAAAGATCTCTTACTTTGAATATGGTGCTTGCTTATTTTTCTTTTGTCACTAAAAAAAAAAAAAAACATCACAATGTGCCAAACATTATGCCAAATATTTCACATACCTCTCAAAAACCTCATTTAGATCTCACAAAATCCCTGAGAAATAGGTAGTGCCTGCAACTGAGACTCCAACAACTGCCCCCAAATGGTACTACCAGAGCTCAGTCCAAAGGGGCTTCTTCCCCACAAGGAAACATTTATTGACTCCGAGGTTTGGCTGATGGTACTAGAAAGGATGACTGTTCTGGTCCAGATATCTGGGTTTCAAAGGACGACCTTCCCTGGACCCTGGACCCTGGACTTCACTATCTCAAGTATTAATCAAAGGGGCCTCTCACAGAGACCAGGCCAAACCGGGCTTCATGGGAACCGGGACTGGGAACTTGGTGCTCGCTCTCTCTGCGTCAAAGCAAATATGACAAAGTGAGCGAAGGAGTAAGGGAGTCCAGAGTGTGTGTGAGGGAGTTGATACAATAACAGAATCTAATCTGGGTGAGGAGGGAAGTGAGGACAGGGAGGGAGGGCAGCCGTGGGATAAGGTAGTGTATCCCACAGGCGCTGGAGATTTATGGGAGCCGGGATACTCGCAGGAGTGACCGGAAAGACAGGAGGTGGTGGTTAGGGAGTGGGAGAGGGTGTCGCTAGGAAATGGCAATGTCAAGGCTGACCATGAGAGCAGATGGCTGCCGTAGAGTGGGGGACAAGGTCATCGGCGCAGAGGGCAAGGATCTGAACCTCCAGGATATCGGAAGAATTCCTTCTATGGATATTGAAATCATTAAGCATTATCACAGGAGCGACATCCAAGAGAGTGACCGTAAACCAGGACTGAAGCCTTCCAGGAGAGAGGGGGATAACCCAGGAGTCCGCAAGGACCACGACAAGGAGGGGTAGCGAGTAGAACAGTCTGATGGGCTGACAGGGATTTATAGGGAGGCTCTGTGGTCTGGAAGTAACACGAGGAACAAGGAGAACAAACACTTCCCACAAAGTCCAGTGATGTCAGGAGTGTGGGAGAGAAGCCATCACCATTTGAGAGGATTTGGGGGGCCTCAGCGGAGAGCCAACGTTCACTTAGAACGGTGATTCTCAAAGTGTGGTTCACGGACCCCAGGGAGTCTCTAAGACCTGTCAGAGACCCATAAGCCCAAAACTATTTTCATAGAAATACTAAGATATTATTCACCTTTTTCACTTTCATTTTCCTACAAGTATAGAGTGGAATTTTCCAAAGGCTACGTAATGTGTGGTAATGCAACATATCAAACGCAGAAGTAGATGAAAGAATCCAACAGTCTTCTGTTAAGCCGGACTTTAAAGAGATTAGCAAAAATATAAAACAATACCATCCTGCCCAATAATTTTTTTTGTTTTAATTTTGGAAAATATAGTTATTCTTCATAAAATATGGTTTTATTATTATTTTAAACTTAATAAATTAATTTCAATTTGAAATGTAAAATACAGCCAGTATTGGTAGATATAACCCACACAAACACAAGCTCTTTGGGGTCCTTGATCATTTTTAAGAGTGCCCTGAGATCGAAATGTTTGAGAACCACTGAGTTAGGGCCTGTGTTCAGAAAAGCAGTTAAAAGTACAGGGGATTTTGCTGGTGATGGACTGTGGCTTCCAGAGCACACACCAAGAGGTTTTGGAGAGTGGGGAAGGGCTGGGAGACAGGTCAGAAATGGGGGTGGAAAACAAGCAGATGGTGATGACAATTTAGGGGGGATTAAGAGAACCTTGAGCCCTGGATTCTTGTATTGTTGGGTAGAGACAGGGATGAAGACCATAAGGGAGCTAGTCCTGATGTCCGAAAGGCAGAGAGCAGTGATGGGCTGTGAGTATTGCCAGGAAACCAGGAGCAGGTGGAGCCCGCTTCTGCTGGGGGAGGATGAAGCCAGGAGACCAGTCCTCTTACACAGTGTGCGGGTTCCTTAGTCTGAATGCTAAAGGGCAGTCAGATTGGCACACCTCACCTGCTTTTTTGTGTCAGGTGCTCATGCCTAGGAACAGCCACCTGATACAAGTCACAGGATAATCTGCTGTCCCATCCTGCAGAGTCTGAGGTGTGTGATGGTTTCTGGAGAAGGGAGTGTGGTCTGCGCAGATATCCCCAAATGCTACCTACAATGACTGAGGAAGATGAAAAGACCCTTTTTGGATAACTTTGAGTATTTACTTGGAATGCTTCCTATTCAATCCTGTCTTACAGTGCAGAGATGGATTGCGTGCTGACTTTACATTGTGACACAAATACTCGGATACATGGTTGGTCATGAACGTTTTCCATTGCCTCTAGATGCAAAAGGCCTCCTGAGACATGGGTTGGGCAATGCTATGTCAGCATTTTTGGTCATGGCAGTGGTGACTTCCCACTGTGACTAAACTCCTTACCATGACCTACCATGTCCTATATGGTCTCACCTTGATCCATTTCTTGAACCTCCTCTTGTTCCCCTCCCCACCTGCTCGCTATGCTTCAGCCATGCGGGCCTTCTTTCCCCTCTAACTTGCCCAGCTTCCTCCTGAGTGGAATGGCCCCTGTATCGCCCATTTCCTCTGTGTGGAACATTCTTGTGTTCCCATGGATGCCTCTGTTCATTATTTAATTGTCAACTCCAAATTTACCTTCTCTGAGGGACCATCCCTGACAACCCTAGGTAAAGCACTTTGCTTTCTTCTGCTTACTCTAGGACCCTATTTTGTCTTCCTCACAGCACATATCAGTACTTGAAATGATCTCCTTTGTGTATTTGTTTTCATGTGCATTACTTGTCTTCTACTCCTGGATGGTAGGGACCTTGTCTTTCTTGTTGCATTTCTGCTATGTGACACCAATAAGTGACCAGCCAATATTTGTTGACCAACCGACTGACTTGGAATTGTGGGAGGCTGAAGTCTGGATTATCCAAGGAAAATTCATGTAGGACCACTAAATTTCTTTTCACTTTTGAGATTTGCTTATTCAGCCGGGTGCGGTGGCTCACGCCTGTAATCCTAGCACTCTGGGAGGCTGAGGCGGGCGGATTGCTCGAGGTCAGGAGTTCGAAACCAGCCTGAGCAAGAGCGAGACCCTGTCTCTACTATCAATAGAAATAAATTTAATTGGCCAACTAAAAATATATATAGAAAAAATTAGCCGGGCATGGTGGTGCATGTTTGTAGTCCCAGCTACTCGGGAGGCTGAGGCAGCAGGATTGCTTGAGCCCAGGAGTTTGAGGTTGCTGTGAGCTAGGCTGACGCCACGGCATTCACTCTAGCCTGGGCAAAAAAGCAAGAATCTATCTCAAAAAAAAAAAAAAAAAAAGATTTGCTTATTCAGGTTATTCTCAAGAGAGAATCAGATTAAAATCTCTACCAGTCCCTTTAGAATGGAGGGTGGCCACTCCGAAATACCACCAGACAAAAAAGACAGTACAAACCAACATACCAGAAATACCCCGTTGGTATCAAGAAAAGGATGAAAGGAACTAAAATAAGTTTTTTGTTTATGTCATCTAAAATTCTTCCAAAAAACAAACTCCAAGGTTCTCAATCTTTTCTATTGTGGAAGTTAAAAGGAGGGCAGAGGAGGGCAAGCTTTTTTCATTTGTGTGCTAAGTCTTCCTGCTGCACCAAAGGTCACTGATTTTACACCCTGGTGTGAGATCAGATGCTGAGCATATTTCTCAAACGGTCTGTTTATTAGGGATGGTGCGGTGCTGTGGATGTGTACTGAGCGCTTATGCAAGTTCCATATCTAGATTGGTATTTATCATGAGTAACCTCATGAACTGGCTTTATTACCTGAGCTCTGAGAATCTGCAAAACTGTGTGTTCTAAGGTCACTCATGCCTGGGAGATCTACCTGCGCTGCTCCTCACAAACTCTGTACAGTTAACAAAAGATCTTGGATTTTTCAGGGCCTGCTTTTTTTCATCTTTAAAAATGAGAAAACTTATGGGTGGATATATGCTTTTCTTCATTGGAATACTTTTATGACATCGTACGAGATATCCAGGTATCATAGAAGGTGTGAATTGGAGGGTAAGAGCTTGAACACCTAAATTTGGCAGATGTTTGTTTCTCACCTATTGTATATCAGATCCTTAAGGCATTAAATGCTATGATTCTGTAAACTGATTTTCATTATTATTTGGAGATGCAATCAGTTAATCAGAGCAAGAATGAATAGAATGTACAAGGGTACTGAACTGGTATTAGGGATCCCTGCCCTGTCCTTTCTTGCCTATGTATAACTTTGGACAACTCACTTAACCCTTCCTGAACTTAGTTTGATCAGGCTCTTTTTGGGGGTAGAAATGAGTAAGGGGGATGGGGTAGGCAGGCACTGTCATGGGAACAAAGGAAAAGTAGAAAAACAGGCCTCCACAAAAGCAGGAACTGAAAGGTGGTATTGATCCCAAGCAGCCCAGGGAGGGCCTCTGCTTCTCCCTGTCTTGATGTCCACTTGCTTCTTTGTCTACAGCTTCCTTTACCTCGGTAGTGCTCGAATTGTGTGGTTCCAAGCAAGGTTTTGTTTGAAAAATGGATTCTCTTGCCAGGGGAAAAATGGTTTGAACCCATGCCACTCTGTTGCATAATTCTGCTTGCTCATAGCTTTGGCCCATCCTAACTAAGTGCTCACATCCCTTGCTAGCTGCATCAGGAGTGGCAGGAAAATGGGTGATCAGGCTGGGAACAAGAGAAGCAGGGAGTGGCTGGTATTGTGGCAAACTGGAAACTGCATGTTTTCCCTAAAAGGGAAAAAAAGTACTGCAGAGCTAGCCAATTGGGGCCATGTAGGTCTGCAGCAAGAATCTGGGTCTCTCAGATTTTTCAAGTCAAGCTGAAAAATCCATTTTGCATGATGTTTTCTGATTTTTAAATATTGGATGTAATTCAAAAAATGTTAACACCATGAAGTTCAAACAACATACATCTAATATACATCTAATTGGTCCACAGGCAGCCAGTTTTAAGCTTCTAGAATCTAGAGTTCAGATTTGTCATGACCTTTCAGCTTCTGCTCTGCTTATTAGCTGCATGTGTGTGTGTGTGCGTGTGTGTGTGTGTACATCCACATTCCTGAAATAGAATCTGATTGATTGGCCTAGTGTACCTTTTGGGGCCAGAGTTTGTCACTGGGCAAATCTTTGGATGGACTGCCCATGGGTCAGGTGATCACCCTTAGGCCTAAAGGGGCTGCCTAAGGGTTACCCTTTCGGCAGGGGCCTTGCTTGGGCCAACTTTCATTTCAGAGTCTGTGGACATGCCAAGCTATGTATCTGATATGTCTAATAAAGACCTAGAATTTCCTCCATAAATTAATGTTTAAATAGAATGATCTATGCTAGCTTCTCCTAACAATAGTCTGTTTCTTAATTTAAAAAAGGCAATGTTTCATTGACATTTAGAATTTTGGCTAAAAATTGGATGTTGACAGGCATAATGTATTGGCATTAATGGTCCTTAGAGAGGAGCTCTGATTTATACAGAAATTTTGGCTACTTTCCATTTTAAGAAAGTTCTGCTTACAAAATTAAAAACTCTTAGGGTTAGAAAAGACTTTAACCTCAGCAAACCTCTCTTCCTGTCCTTGAATACTTTTTTATGGTATCCCCACCAAGCTGGTATCCTTCTATTTCATGAATGCTTCCCTTTACTAGGGAGTGCACTTCTTCCAGAAGCCTCTTTCATCCTTGGACAGGCCTGGTGATTAACTTTTTTCTTATAGCACAATGCTCTGCCCACCACAGGCAATCAGTACAGCATATGCTAAATGAATTCACTCATCGATTCATTTATATGGTATTTGCTGGGTGCATATACTATGTGCCAGACACTGTTCCAGGAACTTGGGCTATATCAGTGAACAAAACAAATCTGTGCCCTTGTACAGCTGATGTTCTAGCCTGAAAGTAGGAGGCGGTGAGACAGAAAGACAATAAATTAAAAAAAAATAAATCATATAATACATTACAAAGTGATAGATGCTATGGGAAAAAAGTAAAAGGTACAGTTGAGTGAGGGGGATTAGCAGGGAGGGGCAAGTTACAATTTTAAATAGGTGGAATAGGATAGGCCTCACTGAACAGAACTAAAGGAGATGAGAATTAGCAATGTGAAATGGATGTTCCCAAACTGATCTCCCTGCAGCCACACAGAAATAGCTCCCTTTTCACTTCTCAGACTTGAGGGATAATAACAGTAATACTAATAGCTTAATATCTTCTGAATGCCAGCAGAGATTCTACACACTTTCTCTGTTTGAATCCATTAAATCCTCACAGCCACCCTAAGAGCTATCTATTACTTTTATCCTCATTTTCATATGAGTAAACTGAGGCCCAGCTGAGTTAAATAACTTGGCTAATAACTTGAGGCTAGGAAGAGGAGGAGCTGGTATATACACCTTGCTGTTCTGGCTCCAGGCATTAGTTCTTAAGCTCTTGGAACAGCTTCCTTGTTTTTATTTGTTTTGGTTTTTTTGAATTTCAGCATTTTATGGGGACACAAATGTTAAGGTTACATATATTGCCCATGCCCCCTCTCCCTCCTCGAGTCAGAACTTCAAGCATGACCATCCTCCAAATGTTGCACATCTCATTATGTTTGTACATACTCATCCCCTCCTCCCCCCTCCCACCTGCCCGACACCCGATAAATGTTATTCCTATATGTCCACTTAGGTGTTGATCCGTTAATACCAATTGGCTGGTAAGTACACGTGGTGCTTGTTTTTCCATTCTTGAGATACTTCACTTAGTAGAATGGGTTCCAGCTCTATCCGGAACAGCTTCCTTGAATACCTTTCTTAAGTTTCCTCCCTGCTCTTTGACTCCTTAAGATTTTCTTTCACAGGCCTGTGCCCGGGTTCCCAAATCTTGGGATGAGATTCTTCCTAAATCTTGGGATGAGATTTAAAGGCCCTCTGTCATCCTGGGGTTTCTGCTGAAAACCCTTTAGCTTTACCTAATATTACTGGACCAATGAGACACCCAGAGCTTCATTAACCTGCAGCACTATGTTTTGTAAGGTCACAGTGACCAAAACGAAAAGGAATTATGATCCGTTTTGAGATAAAAGGACACATACATTTTTTTTCTTCAGCAAATGTTACTGTGGTTTCAAAGCCTAAGTGTGATGTGTGATCAAGCAGCATTTTTAAAGTATTTCCTGCTCAACCATAGGGTGAAATTGTGCAAGCCAGTGAGTCCTGCAAACAGCTGCGTCAAATTCTTAGCACCTGCAAAAAAAAAAGTTTTGAAAATAATTTTACATTGTTTTTAATCTTGGGATTGGTTGGTTTTCTGTGGTTTTCAAACCCTGAAGGGCCCTCCAATTTATTAAACCTTCCGCTGGAATGAGAATTGGGGACTTTTAAAAGAATTTTGCAAAGTTAAGCGAGAGACTTCACTTGGATTATATTTTCATTAATGCACTTCAAACAACTTCAGGAATCAGCCTGAGGACTTTTGAAAGAAAGGAAAGAAAGAAGGGAAGAGAAAGAAAGACAAAGATAGAAGAAAGGAAAGGAGGGGGGGCGGGAGGGAGGAAGGAAAGAGAGAGAAAGAGAAAGAGAGAGAGAAAGAAGGAAAAGAAAGAAAGAAAAAAGGAAGAAAGAAAAGAAAGAAAGAAAGGAAGGAAGGAAGGAAGGAAGGAAGGAAGGAAGGAAGGAAGGAAGGAAGGAAGAAGGAAAAGGAAGAAAAGAAAGAAGGAAAAGGAAGCAAAGAAAGAAAGAAAGAAAGAAAAGAAAAGAAAGAAAGAAAAAA
>VSMD01043419.1:0-24725 GCA_008750895.1 Mirza zaza
TATAGAAGATTAACTCATTTTGTCATAGGAAAACAATTTTATTTTGAGAAAGTAGCCAGTATTCACATTGTCTTTGCCTTATATTTGAGCAGTGTTTTTGTACAGCAGCACTTAAAACATTAAAATTTTATGATGTTACATTACCTTGGAAATAATAAGCATTCATCATGGGACTTAGTACCATATCAATATATCTTTAAGTGGCTAGTGACTAGCAGTTCTAAAAGTTGATTCTTTTATGTAATCTCAGTTTTCTTGAGTAGTTCTTCTACATTAGCTACTTTGTGGAAGATTGATCACTGAGAATTTAACTCAGTGAGACATACAGGAAAAAGATAAAGAAGTAAAAAGTGTTCGGACCCGAGTTTTAGACTTCGCTAACCTTAGCTAGTTGTAATAAGTTATCCACCCTTTTGAGGGGGGGGCATGTTTTCTTAATCTTAAAAAAAAAGGCAATTAGACAAGATTATTTTGGACCCTTCTGGCTTTAGAATAGTGTTATAAAAGCCTATTGCCAGAAAATCTAGGAAAGTGTAACCCAGCTATACTTTATTGCTTTTGTTTTGGAATTTACTATAAAATGTGTCTTTATCTGTGTTTCAGTAGCCGACTAATGTTAAATATTGTGTTCAAAGCTAACTACTTCATTATGAGAAACTCACTGTTGCTAATAAAACAGCAGGGTGGAGTGATTCTTCTCAGGTGAGCAGCCCAGAAAGAGACAACGAAACCTTTAACAGTGGTGACTCTGGACAAGGAGACTCCCGTAGCATGACCCCCGTGGATGTGCCAGTGACAAATCCAGCAGCCACCATACTGCCAGTACACGTCTATCCCCTGCCTCAGCAGATGCGAGTTGCCTTCTCAGCAGCCAGAACCTCTAATCTGGCCCCTGGAACTTTAGACCAACCTATTGTGTTTGATCTTCTTCTGAACAACTTAGGAGAAACTTTTGATCTTCAGCTTGGTAGATTTAATTGCCCGGTGAATGGCACTTACGTTTTCATTTTTCACATGCTAAAGCTGGCCGTGAATGTGCCACTGTACGTCAACCTCATGAAGAATGAAGAAGTCTTGGTATCCGCCTATGCTAATGATGGTGCTCCAGACCACGAAACTGCTAGCAATCACGCAATTCTTCAGCTCTTCCAGGGAGACCAGATATGGTTACGTTTGCACAGGGGAGCCATTTATGGAAGTAGTTGGAAATATTCTACATTTTCTGGCTATCTTCTTTATCAAGATTGAAAGTCAGTACAGAATTGACACTTAAAGGATGGTGTTCTGATTAGTGGGATTAAAGGAAATGTAGTCCTTGCCCTCATGACTGATTGGTTTAGGAAAATATTTTCATTCCTAGAGGAAGGAGGAGGTCCTTACTTTTTTGTTTTCCTCTCCAAGGTGAAAAATTTCAAGCTGAATGACAATTAGCACTAATCTGGCACTTTATAAATTGTGATGTAGCCTTGCTAGTCAAGCTGTGAATGTATATTGTTTGCACTTAATCCTTAACTGTATTAACGTTCAGCTTACTAAACTGACTGCCTCAAGTTCAGGCAAGTTACAATGCCTTGTTGTGCCTCAATAAAAAAGTTACATGCACCTTCAGTGTTCCTATTTGAGTAAACATTTAGTTGAGTGATACAATATCTAATTTTTAGTATTCATCACTGATAATTCTCGAATGGTTATTTATGCATGGGTTCATGCTATTATTTTAAAATAAGAAAACTTTTATACATAACAGTTCCTTCTAGGGTTACTTTTATCTGATATTATTATACATGTCATTCATTAAAGGATTTGATCTATTTCTGTGGGCCAAATCACACATTCTCCTTGAAGCTATTTTGCAGTAGAGCACATGGTTCCTTTAGTTAGCTATCTACTATCTACTTGGAGATAGTAGGAGATAACACAGGTAATACTACTGGTCCACCATCAGTACGACTTAATGCTTTCTAGTGGATTCTCAATTTGAGTAGGCAGAATGCTAAGTCATTAAAAACCACAGGGTCTGTGGGCAAGCAGTGCTAGGCTTCAGAGTCCTGATTCTGCCACTTAGTAGCTGACCTTGGGCAAGTTATATTACCTTTAAGACCTCTCTCTCTTTGTTAAAGACTGTTTTCGCATCTTTTCATTCTGAAAACTTTAGGGTTCTACGTATGTGTATATACTATTATCTTATGCAGTATAGCAGGCACTTGCAGAGTTTATTGTTCATTTTAGACATATAACATTTTCTCACACTTAGTTTAAGCTTATGTGTCTTCCTCATTCATAACTTAGTACAGGCCGGGCGCAGTGGCTCACACCTGTAATCCTAGCACTCTGGGAGGCTGAGGCGGGCAGATTGCTTGAGCTCAGGAGTTTGAAACCAGCCTGAGCAAGAGCAAGACCCTGTCTCTACTGTAAATAGAAAGAAATTAATTGGCCAACTAATATATATAGAAAAAAATTAGCCGGGCATGGTGGCACTGTAGTCCCAGCTACTCCGGAGGCTGAGGCAGCAGGATTGCTTGAGGAGCCCAGGAGTTTGAAGTTGCTATGAGCTAGGCTGACACCATGGCACTCACTCTAGCCTGGGCAACAAAGCGAGACTCTGTCTCAAAAAAAAAAAAAAAAAAAAAAAAAGTACATATTTTATTTCTCAATGACTTTAAAGAATGATTTTAAAAAGTGAGCATTTTGGTTGTAATATTCAGAAATATATCAAGGGTTGGGGAAAGGCATTCTTACCCTTTACCTAAGGCAAGTCATCTACTGAAGCAGAAAGTTATTTTGATCCTTCTCTCACTTTGAGGTGTTAAATACTGTCAGGAAGATAGCATAAAAGTGTATTTGTTATAGTTAATATTTTTGAACTGGGTGTGGGTTCAGCAGTTAAACCCTGAAGCATGTTTAAATCTCTGTGGTGTTAAATGCTAGTATAGTTTTCTCAAGATAGAGAACTCTCTGTGGTGGTAAATACTAGTGTAGTGTTCTCTAGATACAGGATATAATGTCATTCACTATTTAACAGAACTCTTTCAGCTCATGGTAGGTACTTTGTGGGATAGGAATATTCGTATTTCAGTTAAATAAATTCAGGGCTTTTATGTCCATAACACAAACTAAAAATGTGTATAAGAAAGTGGTAATATGATTAAATGAGGGGAAAACTTGATGTTTAAGAACAGTTAGCAGTCAAGTTCAACAACACCTTTTTCTAGCCATTGTGTTTCCTACTGCATTAATGTCTTTAGTCTTTCTCTCTTACAATTGATGTTTGGTTAAAATACTGTGAACAACTTATTTTTTTAAGGTAAGTGTCCAACAATAAGACTTTCGTTAACTGGGGTCCCTCATGATAATAGACATTTTTAGGAGAATATTTAAAATGAAATGCTATTTTGCTAAGTATAAAAATAATGAAATAGAAATTCTTTATTAAGAATAAATGAACAAGATGTTTCATTCTGAAGCAGTTTACCTTTTTGATGATAGTTCTGAAAGCTTTTAGTAAAAGCTCAAATATCTTTATAGATATATACCTGCAGAATTTATATACTTTGCAAGAGATGGAGTGGGATCCATAGATATCTAAAGCCCATTTAGAGACCTTGTGGAAAGAATTTTTATTTTGCTCTGAAGTGGAATGGCATTCAATATAATTACTATTCTTTGTAGATACATGAATATATAAATACTTGTCTTACTGAAGGCAGAGATGGGGGAGGTAAAGTAAGTTTCCTATTTACTAGATTCTCCCTCAAGTTCTTCTCACTTTAAATCTTTTATTTTGTTAAATGTTGTCTCATCCCCACATCCAAGAATTGTGAGCCACTGACTCTGACCTCCTCTAAAATGATTTGAGTAAATGCAGGTATTTAAGCAGGATGTTTTTTGAAAGCTTTGCTCACTTGTCGCCTGTACCAGTTATCTGCCAACGATTCCCTTTATTTTTTAAATTTCTTCAACTCCATAATAGCTATATTTTTACAATCCTTTGACATCACATACTGTGTTTTTATACTTTCAATCTTTTTTGTTTGCAAAGTTAAACTCTTTAGCTTTAATGACATTCTATTGTAATCCTTGTGATAACTAGGATGATATTTTATGTATTTCATAAGGTAAAATAAGATATACAAAGTTTTCCCATATGCATTTTATACCTCTCACATACCAAATACTTTAAATAATTTTGATGAAAAAATTTAGGTTTGTCTCTCTGGGTCTTCTACGTGCTACTGTGTTTCAAGGGTATTCTTATAGACCCGGGGTGATTAGGCCACAATAACTTTGTCTTTTTTCAGCTTTTGCGCAGTTATCAACAACTTACAAGTACAGTTCATTTACTATCAGTGCAAGATGTTGAATGCCAGATTGTAACATATTGTCAGCCTGAGCAAGAGTGACAAAAATACTCTACTAAAAATAGAAATGATTAGCTGGACGTGATGGTGCACACCTTTAATCCCACCTACTTGGGAGGCTGAGGCAGGAGGATTGCTTGAGCCCAGGAGTTTGAGGTTGAGCTGTGATCATGCCACTGTACTCCAACCCGAGTTACAGAGTGAGACCCTTTCTCCAAAAAACAACAAACAACAACAACAAAAACCATCCATTATCACTACTAAAAGAACTTAGGCTCACCAATTCTAAGTTTCTCAAGCATTTTTACCTTATTCATTTTATTTCAAAGATCATCCCATATCTTGCTAATGATTTAGTCTTTCAAGTATATAGGTTGCCTGATTTTTACCTGACTCTAGAGCTGCAAAGATAAATGACATTAAAATGTGCAGGCACATCAGAAATACCAATTTCATCCTTTGAGAGCATATCTCTTCTTAAATTATTTCTTTGGTTTCTATCACAATTTTTTTTCTCTTCTCCATCTGCAAGTGTTACTATTTGAAAACTAGATTCTAGACCAGTTCTTTAGCTTTCTTATCTTTTCTCTAGTTTCACTTATTAAGAGATTTCCTTGATTTTTACTTTCCTACCTTTTTATGGAGTTTTAAATTTTTGTTAACATTTTAGACTTCTAAGTACACTTATTATCTGAATGTCCCTTACATGCAGTTGTCCCTCGGTGTCCATTGGGGATTGGTTCCAAAACCCCAGTAGATACCAAAATCTGTGAACACTCAAGTTCCTTACATAAAATGGTATAGCATTTGCATATAACCTACACACATCTTCCTGTATACCTAGATGACTTACAATACCTAATACAATGTAAATGCTGTGTAAATAGTTGTTATATTCTATTGTTGGGGAATAATGACAAAAATAGTATATGTTCAGTGTAGATGCAACCACTCTTTTTTTCCCTGAATATTTTCGATTTGTGGTTGGTTGAATCTGTGGATGTGGAGCCTGCAGGTACGGAGGGCCAACTGTATATGTGTTTTTTTTTTTTGAGACAGAGTCTCACTTTATTGCCCAGGCTAGAGTGAGTGCCGTGGAGTCAGCCTAGCTCACAGCAACCTCAAACTCCTGGGCTCAAGCAATCCTGCTGCCTCAGCCTCCCAAGTAGCCGGGACTACAGGCATGTGCCACCATGCCCGGCTAATTTTTTTTTTTTTATATATATATTAGTTGGCCAATTAATTTCTTTCTATTTATAGTAGAGATGGGGTCTCGCTCTTGCTCAGGCTGGTCTCGAACTCCTGAGCTCAAATGATCCGCCCACCTCGGCCTCCCAGAGAGCTAGGATTACAGGCTTGAGCCACCGAGCCCGGCCTGTATATGTGTTTTGTTCTTATTTCATCACTGCATTATTTTCTCACTACTCTAAGGGTAAAGTTTTTTCCCTATGTAGTTTATTTTCTACACTTTTTCTGTTGTAGTTATTTGTATGGTTATATGTGCTCAGAATCTTGTGATAATTGGTTGACTGTTCATATTTAAGAATGGGACACCAAACATGATGATTGGAAGCTTTAGATATGGGGCCTAATGGTAGCATGATATTTTTGCATGGGAAAACATCAGCGATAGGGTATGGAAGAGTATTTTAAGTGGGACACAAAACCCAGAAGCCATAGGGGTAGATAAATGGGACAAATAGAATTTATTTCCCCAAAACATCTGTTTAGAGGAAAATAATGTCATAGGACAAATGACCACCTGCAGTGAGAGGATGTCAATAAAAAAGGACAATGGATATGAAGAGGCAGTTCATACGTGACAAAATGATCAGTGAGCATATGTAAAGTTTTAAAGTATATGCTTTGGCAAGCATGTATGTTTTTGGAGGGAATATTGGCAACAACTGTCAAAATAAAAAGACACATGCTTTTGATCCAGAAACTTCACTGCTAGGAGAATTTACCCCACAAATAGTTTTGGAATTATGCTAAGATACATGCATAAAGATAGTTTGTATAGCATCAATTATAATAGCAAAAACTGGAGAAACAACCTAGACGTCCAGGAATAGGGAATTAAGTCAAAATGGAAGGCACAGAGCATATAATATCTCATTGTGAAAAATCTTAAGAGCATTTAATGACTTGAATTTTTTTCTGGTGAGATATAAAAGAAATTTGGGTAGTTGGCTTTAAGGAAAGGGTTTGGGGGTTGTAGGAGGGAAGAAGACTTTTCATTGTGAATTTTACTGTAGTACTTGAAACATACATGTTACTTTTTTGTTAAACATTATTACTTTAATATTTTTAGAGACAGGGATCTGTCAGCCAGGCTGGAGTACAGTGGCACCATCATAGCTCCATGTAGCCTTGAACTTCTGGGCTCAAGTGATCCTCCTGCCTCAGCCTCCCCAGTAACAGGGACTACAGGCACGTGCCACCATGCCCAGCTAACTTTTAAAATTTTTTGTAGAGACAGGGTCTCACTATGTTGCCCAAGCTGGTCTCAAACTGCAGGGCTCAAATGATCTTCCTGCCTTGTCCTCCCAAAGTGCTAGGATTTACAGGTGTGAGCCAGTAGGCCTGGCCAAAAATTTTAAAATAGAAAATAAACTTAGGATGGTAGATTGCTATAGTACTAACCCTGCCTTGTCTTTTCTTGGATAGAGTTTGAGGGTTTCATTATCCTTAAGTGTGAGATTATACATGGAAGAGTTTTACTGTAAAAGCCTAAGTACTATCCACCTTTCACTAATTTTTGCATTTCACCTTATACTTTACAAAGTACTGTCATATATGTAATCTTATTTGATCCTCACAATGGCCCTGGTGAGGTAAGGTTCTGTATTAGGGGATAAGAAAATGGAGACTCTTGGAGATTGACTTTCTAAGGCCACTAGAAGAAGCACCTGAGCCAGAGTTAGCTTTCCCAAGTCCAAATACAGTGTAGACTTTTCCAGGGTACTGTTTTCTACTTTAGTTCTCTAGTGCTGCCTTACATACACATGTTTTTGGTGCACTACTCAACTTTGCCATGGCAAACTACACACTTCATGAATCGTACAGTTGTCTGTGAACTGTACAACTTTCAGACGAAGTTGTCATAAGCCATAGCTTCTTATAGGTCCTGAAGCTGAGGCAAGGGATGGCTCCCCTTTGAATGTGAAATGTGGGATGCCTGAGGACATGAAGAAACCAACATTTTGAAGAAACTTATTTGAAAGTACATATATTCTTTTGTCCCAGTTAATGCTATCATTGTTGCCTTACTGCCCTTCCCACCACGGCTACCATTGTAGCTTCTGGAGAAGTAAGTTTCTGATTTCTGTTGAGGAACTGTAATACTGCTCAAACTAATACTTTAGCTTATGTATCACCAGTTTTTTGTTTTTAAAAAACATTCCTTTTTTTAACTGGCTGGTTTGTCGTATTTTTTTAGGAAAGTCTACTCTAGGCTTCTGGGTATTTTTTTAGGAAAGTCTACTCTAGGCTTCTGGTTATACACGCCATTTTAAAGAAGATTACCATTGACTTCTAGTAACAAAATACATATTTACGATATATATATATATACTCTTGCATATACAGTTGACCCTTGAATAACACAGGAGTCCACTTATACTCAGATTTCTTTTAATAAAACGCTGATCGAAAATACTGTATTTGTGGGATGTGAAACCTGAGTGTAGGGAGAACTAGCAGTTCCACACAGCTGGCAGGGGACTTGAATATACATGGATTTGGCATATACAGGGGTCCTGGAACCAGTCTTCCACATATACTGAGGGATGACTATATTCCAGGTGCTACGATGTAGAGCTCTGCCTGAGTAGACACTTTTGGAGAAGAGGCATTTAGTCAAAAACTTTACAATATTCACTTAGAGATTACTTAACTTGGTTTTTTTTTTTTTTTTTGAGACAGAGTCTCACTTTATTGCCCAGGCTAGAGTGAGTGCCGTGACGTCAGCCTAGCTCACAGCAACCTCAAACTCCTGGGCTCAAGCAATCCTGCTGCCTCAGCCTCCCAAGTAGCTGGGACTACAGGCATGTGCCACCATGCCCGGCTAATTTTTTCTATATATATTAGTTGGCCAATTAATTTCTTTCTATTTATAGTAGAGATGGGGTCTCGCTCTTGCTCAGGCTGGTCTCGAACTCCTGAGCTCAAATGATCTGCCCACCTCGGCCTCCCAGAGAGCTAGGATTACAGGCTTGAGCCACTTAACTTGGTTTTAAAGGATGGTTTTATGTCATAGAACAAGGCCTACAATTTTTTTTTAAACAGATGCATTATTAAACTTACAGATAGGAATTTTTATGCATTGATTTTTAACTCCCATTTTCTTTTTAAGCCATATGGGCTAGGCTCAAGCCTACAAACATAAACCAGCAGATGAGCTGCTGCCAACAGATGGGGAGGACAGCTGTTTGATGTTCCATTGAGATGACTAAAATGTTTAATCTCAAAAAAAGGCCAGTGTCAATGCTTGGAGTAAAAATTACTTTCTGTAATTCGAGGTGTAATGCCAGTTATTCTTACTCTATGCTGTATTTCTAGGCTAATGCCATTTGCTTCTATGGTGTCATCTACTCTCTCTATATAGGTGACTCACAGTTCTTTAACTCCATACCTTTATTCCTTCCTCTTGGCCCTGCCATAGCTTCCTGCCTTCTCACTCAGATCTTTTGTTGAGTGCCAGATGTGGATTTCCAAATTGTTCACTGGGAATCTCTAGCTGTATAAACTATTAGCACTTCCATTTCAACATGTCCAAAAGCAAACTCATCTTTCCTCCCAAATCTACTATGTTTTCCCTGGTTAATGACTTCTGTGGGTCATCGAAGCTTGAAACTTTAAAATCATTTTTGGGCCGGGCGCGGTGGCTCATGCCTGTAATACTAGCACTCTGGGAGGCCGAGGCGGGCAGATTGCTTGAGGTCAGGAGTATAAAACCAGCCTGAGCAAGAGTGAGACCCCGTCTGTACTATAAATAGAAATTAATTGGCCAACTAATATATATAGAAAAAATTAGCCGGGCATGGTGGCACATGCCTGTAGTCCCAGCTACTCGGGAGGCTGAGGCAGGAGGATTGCTTGAGCCCAGGAGTTTGAGGTTGCTGTGAGCTAGGCTGACGCCATGGCACTCACTCTAGTCTGGGCAACAAAGTGAGACTCTGTGTCAAAAAAATAAAATCATTTTTGACTTCCCCTAGTTATAATGCTTTGTATATCTAATCCATCACAAATTCCTATTGATTCTACCTGTGAAATGTCTCGTCTTTAATACCTTCTTTCCTACTGTGTGTGAATATACTGTTTCAGACTCCTTCTCTCTCACATGCATTCCTTTACTCATTCAACCAGTACTTGTGGATTGCTAATTATGTGCCAGGCATGGTGTGAGACTATGTCTCATTCATCAAAGGTTGAATAAGTTCTGTCTCAAACAGACTATGATGATAATATTTATTGAGCATGTTCCACAGGTAGTGTGCTTATCTAGTCCTCACAACAGCTCTTGGAAGCAGATGAGGAAACAGGCACTCAGGTGAGGCATTACTATGTAAACCCTAATAATACAAGACAATATAGCTGGTTCAAATTCTACCTGGAACAAGGTGAGGGTATCAAATACAGAAATATTCTCATGCGAAGTAATAAAAGAGGATTCATAATGAACCATATATAAGTTAAACATGAAGTATAGTGTACGGCAAATCATTTTAAAACATTTGCAAAGAAATCTGAGAGCTTGTGGTTTCTTTCTAATCATTTCCTGTTGTCTTGGCCACCCCTAATTTGACAGCATTGTTTTTTAGTGACTCGTCTTTATTAGTCTGTCCAAAGCACACAAAATTTTCATGGGAACATCAGCTTTTTAAAATTTTTAGTTAAAAATTTTGAGATAATTGTAGATTCCTATGCAGTTGTAAGCTAAATCCTTTGTCAAATTTGTGTACCCTTTGTCAAATTTCCTTTAGTGGTAACTATCTTGCAAAACTATAGTACAACATCACAACCAGGATATGGACATTGATAAAGTCAAGAACATTTCCATCACCACAAGAATCCCTTGTGTTTCCTTTCTTTATAGTCACATTCACTTCACTCTTGCCCCAACCTCCCTTAGCAACCACTGATCTTTCTATAATTTTTTAATTTTAAGAATGCTATAGTCCGGGTGCGGTGGCTCACGCTGGTAATCCTAGCACTCTGGGAGGCCGAAGCAGCCGGATTGCTCAAGGTCAGGAGTTCGAAACCAGCCTGAGAAAGAGTGAGACCCTGTCTCTACTAAAATAGAAAGAAATTAATTGCCCAACTAAAAACATTTAGAAAAAATTAGCCAGTCAGGTTGGCACATGCCTGTAGTCCCAGCTACTAAGGAGGCTGAGGCAATAGGATCGCTTGAGCCCAGGAGTCTGAGGTTGCTGTGAGCTAGGCTGACGCCATGGCACTCACTCTAGCCTGGGCAACAAAGCGAGACTCTGTCTCAAAAAAATTAAAAGGAATGCTATATAAATGGAATCAGACAATATGCAACCTATGGGATTGGCTTTTTTTTTTTGAGACAGAGTCTCGCTTTGTTGCCCAGGCTAGAGTGAGTGCCATGGCGTCAGCCTAGCTCACAGCAACCTCAGACTCCTGGGCTCAAGCAATCCTGCTGCCTCAGCCTCCTGAGTAGCTGGGACTACAGGCATGCGCCACCATGCCCGGCTAATTATATATATATATATGTATATATATATATATATATATTAGTTGGCCAATTAATTTATTTCTATTTATAGTAGAGACAGGGTCTCGCTCTTGCTCAGGCTAGTTTCGAACTCCTGACCTGGAGCAATCCGCCAACCTCTGCCTCCCAGAGAGCTAGGATTACAGGCGTGAGCCACTGCACCTGGCCAGGATTGGCTTTTTTTCACTCAGCATAATTCTCTGAAGATTCATCCAGGTTGTTGCATATATTGTTCCTTTTTTTGCTTAGTAGTATTCCATGGTATAGATGTACGACACTTTAATCATTCACCCATTGAAGGACATCTGGATTCTTTCCAGTTTTTGGTTATAATAAAGCTGCTATAAATACAAGATTTTGTATGAGCACTATTCATTTCTCTGGGATAAATGCTCAGGAATCTAACTACTGGGTCATATGATAGTTGCCTATTTAGTTTTTAAAAGGAACTGCCAAATTGTTTTTCAGAATGGCTATACCACTTTACATTCCTACCACCAGCATATGAGTGATCCAGTTTCTCTGCATCCTCACCAGCATTTGGTGGTGTCACTATCTTTGATCTCTCCTTTTATGTTGTTGAAATACCTGCATCAAGTCTCCTCTTTCTTCAAATCATCTTCTACAGTACTACCAGAGTTCAGTTTTAGACGTGTGCCCTAAGTGATTTCTACATACTGGTAGAAATGTGGTAGGCATTTGGATACATTTAGTTTAAGGAAAGAGATGTTGGTTTCAACTAGTTTTGTAAGTTGTCTTTGTTGAGTTGATGGTTAAATGATGAAATGTTACAAGAAGAATTGGTAGAAGAGAAAGAGTCAGGGGCTGAAGACAGAGTCCTGAGAGGCACCAGTGTGCAAGAGGTGTATGATTAATTGTGTTATCAAAGGGTTAGGAATATATTCTGTAAAAGAAAACAAGAAAAGAGATATTTTAAAAAGAATACAATGTCAGATGCCAGAGAGAGACAATATAAGAACTAAGAATGTCTTTTGCATTCGCTATCTAAGGGGTCAGTTACTTGACGAGGTCTTTGCTTGGCAATGTCAGTGGGAGATGAGGGTAGAAGTCTGGGGCTGTCTGAGAGAAGCAATGAAAGAAGACCATTCTTTGGAATGAAAAGTGAAAAGAATGAGCAATAATTAGAGAACGTTAATGAAGAAAGGTGGTTTTTTTAGATGGAGGAAATGTTTTTAGATCAAGGTTGATTCAGTGGAGGTAGAGAGGCTAAAAATACAGGAAAAAAATCTTACAAATTTTCCACAATGAGCACATAATACTTCAAATTTATCTTAATGAAAAGTATAAAGGAAAAGAGAGATTTATGGAACAAGGGCTTGGAGGAGATCAAAGAGGATTGGGTTCATACTGGAGAGAAGGGGGTGAAGAGGGGTAAGCAGAGACTAATTTGTTGTTGGGTGAGTTGAGCCTGGTGGCATTGCTCATCTTTGCAGGGCTTGAGAATGTGTAGGGAACTTGAGGAATCCTGAGGGTTGGACTAGCCACTGAGGGAAGGGAAGATGGTGCTAATTAAAGACAAGGAATAGGGTTGTTAAGTCTGAGTGGTGTCAGTTTGCACAGTGGGTCAAGGGTAGTCTTGAAGTTGAATTGGGGGTTTAATAGCAGAAAAGGATGTAGTTAGGAATGTGTAGTTAGGAATGGATAGAGTAAGGATACCTGAAATAGTGATTGAATTAGATAACAGGTATAGAATTATTGAGAGAGAAAGCAATAGAAGAACAGGTTCTAACTATAAAAGACAGTACTAGAGTTAAGATTTTAGAGGTAAAGGAGTTTTAGATAATCATGTGGTCCAAGAGAGTGGGTTAGTGAAATAGTGTGGAGATGAAAGGGGGCATTATACTTTATAAGACCTTGGAGTGCTAAGGAGTTTATATTTTATCTTGAAATTGATAGGAAATCATCAAGGAAGAGAAATGACAATATTAACCTTTCAGAAACATTACCCTGATGGCAGTGTGGATAATGGATTAAAGAAGGGCAATACTGGAAGCAATCAGAGGCATCTTAAGTTTATTGCTAGGGAGTTTTGCACCCAGCTGAGGGGGAAGCTTTCAGGCACTAAGTCTTCTGCCACCTATTTTCTATCCTCTTGATCAAACCCAATTAATTGAACCAATCTATCTTGATTATATACTTCTGAAAAGATCACATCCCTCAGTTGAATCTTGCCCGCACTCATGTTCTTTACTAAATGTAAACTAGCTCCTTAATATTTTTATGCCACTGAAATTGGAGAGCCAGATATGGCCACAGTTAATGGAAACAGCATAACTTTTCTCCTTGCCTTTCACTACTTTTCTGAGAAGGTATGAAAAATTGTCAGGAAATTCTCAGGCATATAGTTTCTATGACCTCTGTGTTTCTACACTTTATATGTATTTTTCTTTTAATATTACAAATGTCACTTTTATCAGATTTTGAGTTCCTTCATATTAATCTGTATCGAATTCATCTTGTTATAATGTGGTACCTAAAAATCCTAGTAGTCTGGTTGAAAAATATATGTTAAATGTTCAGTAAAAGTGAATGAATGAATGAACCGAGGGAACCCTGTCCCGTAGGGTACATGTTCTCAATGTCTCAACAAGTCTGTCTTGGAACAGACCCAGTTGTGATGCCCAAACGGTTCTCGGACTAACAATAAGCGTCACTCCATCCAGATATGCTTAATTTGGAAGCAGCTGTAAGGAGACTCCCGGCCAGCTCAAGTTTCTCCACCCGGAAAGAGGCGGGAGGCTGTTTTCCGTACGGCAGTATGGCGGCCCCCTGCCGGCGCTTGGGAGCTCAGCTTCCCACCGGGGAATAAGCCGAGACGGGTTTTCCGTACAACAACATGGCGCCCGCCTACGGGAACCGGTCGTAGCATTACGCCTGGGGGAAGAGGCCGCCGTAAAGGAAGCTCCGCTTCCTCTTCTTGCTTCTCCCGCCTCCCACCGGCTGTCGTAAAAGGGTGAATGGAGAGGGAGTTGTGGGGGGGAAAAAGGGAGGACAGGGGGCGCGGAGTCAGAGTGGCGCAGCAAGTGGCTGCAGGTGGCAGCGAGGGCGGAGGGTGGGGAGTGAGGTAGTCCTGGGGTCACGGAGGAGGAGGCTGAGAGGTTCAAAGGAAAACTAAAGCTGCAGTCTGGCCTACTGGCCCGGGGGCCGCGGAGCCCCCACCCGGGGAGATGGACCTCAACCGGATCATCCAGGCGCTGAAGGGCACCATCGACCCGAAGCTGCGGATTGCAGCTGAGAACGAGCTCAACCAGGTGAGGAGCGGGCCTGCGGGGCCCCCCTTCCGTCGGAGCGGCGCCCCCAGCCGGCTCGCCGGGCTCTCCCTGCTCGGCGCCCCTCGTCTCCACCCCACCGGGGCTGGGACCCTGACGCCTCTCTCGGCCCGTCCCGCCCTCCGCTCCCCGGTCCAGTCGAGCGGCACTCCTACGATCTTTGCTGAACAGCTCGCGCACCTGTTGGCCAGCTTTGCATCTTTTCGTATCGTCTTCCTTCCCCGGTGCAGTTTGTTCAGCCCACAGTGGTCCGCAGAAGGAAGCTTGTGCAGCCTTTGCTAGTGTTTTCAGGGTGTGATTTCTTAAGCGCGCTGACTTGGGGTCGCAGGTGGGAAAACTCACTTCCAATTCAAACCGGAGTTCAGCTTTTCTCCAAACTCAGCCCCTTTTAGGTGTTGCTGTGGGAAACGCTGCTCATCACCTGCTTCTGTGGGGGTTGACAGGACTATTTTGACACTGATTGGCAGAGTTTTGTTGGAGCACCGGGCATTGCTGTCGGAGAGTGCTCAAGGAACAACAGGCAGTTTTTATGTTGGTACTGCCTTATCAAAGTAATGTGTTTGAAGGCATTTCTTATAAATGCTTAAATATGTAAGAGCTTCTTTTTTCCTCCATCTTCTAGTCTTCCTAACCAGCCTTGATCTCTTTCCAACGTCTCCCACATTTCAAAATTTTAATGATCCCAAACTGTAGCTTGCTTCTTCCTCTTTACCTGTAGGAATGAATTATAGGCCTCTCACTAAGAGGTAGGAATTAAGATCTACCCCTAGGATGGAGTGACAGCTGTTTGAGGTTAGGATAATCTGTAAAATGTAAAGGAATATTCCTAAATCAGTGGTTCTCAAAGTGTTGCCCTGCACCTGCAGTTGCAAAGTCGCCTGAGAACTTGTTAGAAATGCAAATTATGGAGCTTCACCCCAGACTTACTAAACAATAGAAACTGTGGCGGTGGGGCCCAGTTGTGTTTTAACTAGCTTCCCTGGTGATTCTTTGCCTCCTAAAGTGTGACCGTTTCTGTTGGAATTGGCTTTAAAAAGCAGGTAGATGTTGTGAATCTTTTCCTTTTTTCTAAGAAGTTAAATTTGAATCTCATTATTGTGAATCTTTGAAAGGGATTATTTTAATTGGAAAATCTGGGTGGAGTTTGGAGTAGGTGTGAACCCAGGATTCTCAGAGATAAGAGAGAGTGAAAACACTGACTGTGGAGAGGAGGTTGAGTTGAACTAAAGCCCAAAGGGAATGTATTTATTGGTCTTTCAAAAAGTAAAGGACTGCCATTCAGAATAGGGGGAGGTTAAAGTCAGTACCTGTTCTAGGCTTTGCAGAATAGAAGTACTGTATATTGATTGGCTGGAAGAATAGTAATCCAGGGGTTATTTAGGAAGAACAAAACAAGAGCTGAACTTGCAATCTACTAGTACGAACAGGGGAGTTGGCCTGTTTGTGACCCTCTTCCCCTGACAATGAGGCCAGATGTTCCTTTGATAGTGTCGATTGGGAGCATATCTTTGATATCATGTTACACTTTTCTGCCCTTAGTCTAACCTTTGTTTCTTTCTGATTCATCAGTATTTAAGTGCATCGATGTTATAAAAGTCGAAAAAGTAGGTGGGAAAGCCCATAAAACTAGGAGACCTTTAAGACCCAATTCTATTGTTTTTTTCTTCATGATATTTCAATCCAATCCATTCCATCACTCTGCCCTGTCCCATATCTACCCAACTCATCAACAGACCATGATTTCCCCTGCAAACTTCTAAAAGCTTAATTGCTATACCACTTCGTTAGCATTTATATTTTATATAATGCTCTGGATTGTAATATGTTCCCACAAAGTTTTTTTGAACAGGGCTGTAAGTAGAAGACCAAAATATAATGTCACATAACCTTATAGTATTACATGATTATATAGTACTGGGTTCTGTATGCTTATCCTTTTCCACCACTGTAACATCCTACTTTGTTGAATAAATGGGTGGGTAATCTACCATAAGTGATTATGGATGGTCCAGCTCACTTATTTTAGTCTAGCTCCCCCCTGCTTAGCAAATATGCTCTGCCCAGAAAATGGGGCAGCTTCTGCAGTGTACTGATTGATCTGTCAGTTGCTGTTTAGAAGAGTAGGCAGCTTCAGCACGACAGTGTGTGTTCCAAAGGATAAATTCTTATTTGGAGTTACATTTTTCTCAGGCCAATATTTTTCTGTTACCAGTGACTGGTTCCCTGACTGCTATTTGTGATACTGTTTTTTTTTTTTTCTTTATGGGAAAATATTGTCAGTTTTATCTCAGGATATTAAGAATGAAGCCTGTAGTTCTTCCTCATTGTTTCTAGACCGGAAGTCCCTTTAGTAGCAGCAGAGGGGAGTAGGAATGGGTAGGTATCTTGCTTCAGTAACTCATCTAGAAAGATGTCTTATTTTAATAAATCATTCTCCACATGGCTTCAATAGGGAAATAAAGGTATTTACTTTCCTTGCCAAGCTTTAGAATCCTTGCTTTTTTAAAATTACCCTATAAGAGAGTTTGTTTATATGAATAACAGATATTTATTGAGTTATTTTGCAGGCATTGGTATAAGACTTTGCTTTCAGGGAGCTGGGGATGCAGACAAGTACATAATATAATTTATCATTGCTCCCATGCTAGTGGGGGATGCAAATAAGTAATGTAATTTCAGCTCATAAGTGCTATAGAGAATAAAACCCAAGAAAGAGTGTTGGGGTATATAAATAGAGTAGTCATTCTCTAATGAATGACATTGAGCCAGAGACCTGGATGTTGTGAAGGAATGAGCCAGGTGAAGAACAGGGGGAGGAACAGAGGGAATAGCAGTTCAGAAAAGGCCCTCACTTAGCAGGAGGGAGGACTAGGGAGGTTAATGTAGTAGTGAGGCTAAAGTGAGAGAACATCAGGTCTTTGCTTTATATGAGTTCTCAAAAAATACAGAATTTAGCAAGGAGGCAAACTCCTTATTTATAGAAAATTTCACAGATATAAATATCCTCAAGAAGTGAGTCTTATATTAGGAACTTGAAGCCCAAAGACAGACAAAGAAATTGGGTTAAATATTTGTGAAATAAAAGCAGTCTCCCCAGTAAGAACAGTGCTTTCAAATACACAGGATTAATTTAAGTATAAAGGTGTTATTTTGTATTTATATGTAATAAGATTTGTTAAAAAAGTAACCGAAGTCAGTTTTTATGATTAGAATGAACTACATGAATGTTTTAGTCTTTGATTCACTATAAGATATTTGAGTATCTAGAAGGTTACAAACGTGAGTCATAATGTGTATGTACAAGGTAAAGAAGATTGGGCTAAGTGTGTATTACTTTTGCCTCCTATAAACTGCTGTTAAAACAAATCTGTTTTCTTAAAAACTACTTTAAAATTCTGGTGGTTTCACTTACGGATAAAAAAGAATTTACCTTACATACTACAGACTTGAGATTCTGAAGACTACACAGAATGAAAGGAAGAACAATTATAAGATAATTCAAAATTTCATTGCAGGATATGGAAAGATTTGGAAAGTATAATGTTCTTGGATGGAAAGGACCAATACTTTGTAAAAGATGCCAGTTTTCTCCAAATTAATTTTTAAATCAAACATTTGCCTTAATACATGCTATTATAAATAAATGAATGGGAAAAGTGATTAATTGAAAAATTGAGTGGTATGCACAAACCTAGCTATGTATGGAAAGGGATGCCACCATAGAACCAGGCTCCCAGGAGAAGGTATGTTGACAGACCCTCTGGGTCATTGTCTGGCTTGGCCTCTCTGGAATTTATGAATCCTGACTGGGAATGTTTGTGGACAGGGCTCTGTGTGAGCTCTGAGAATGTGGCAGCGCTGTAATATAGCCCAGGTACTAGACATCTGGATAGAACATGGTCAGAAGGAATGGGCTGCTCTGTATATTTTTGCTTCTTAAGGCCACCATGTCCAAACTCAGGAGCAGACCAAAGTAGAACACGCCTGTGGGGTGAAATGACCCAGGCAACAGGGCAGAGCAGGAACTTCACCGGCATCGGCTCCCTTAGGCATTGCTAAGTTTAAAAGATGGTACTGCAGGAGAGGGCAGCTGGTGATGACAGCTCTCAATGCTGTCTGGTGAATCACACTGTTCCAGTCTGGACTGGCTTCTCTCCATAGCCCAGGCTCGACTGTGTAACATTACCTTGTCTGTCTTGCTGTTAGACCTCCGCTTTTCTGTAGACCATGTTTTCCTGTTTTCTGTTTGTCAAAAATACCGTAAACAAAATTGAAGCACAGATAATCTGGGAAGAAATACTTACCATGTATAGGTCAAATAAAAGGTTGAGGTTTGAAATTCATAGATAGTTAATAGAGTTTACTAAGAATAAGGCAAATGCTTCGTTTATAAAAGGATAAAAGGAGTAAGGAATGTATAGCAAAAATAGCCAGTGAAGAGGAAAAAAAAAAATCCAACCTCCTTAGTAATAGAGGAAATGTAATTTAAAATATAAAGTTTTAAATAAATTAATGTAATTAAGTTTTAAATAATTTAAATGTAATTTAAAACATAAGGTTTTAACATTTCAGAGAACTGATAGGAAGTGTGTTGGCTAATGGACACCCTCATATGCTACTGTTTGGGGTGTAAATTGGTATACCCTTTCTGGAGAGCATTTTGACAATATATGTCAAAAAATCATAAAAGTGTTCATATTCTTTTATTCATCAATTTGTTGTAAGCATTTTTTTACTTGAAGTATTTTAGTAATCTTCATTTTGCCTTGGAGAGTTTCTCTTTAAAAGTTTTTCTTTTATTTGGACAGTAACATATTCAGTAGCAGTGCTAACAGCTATTCATTTATATTGCCCTATTTTATAAAACATTGCTTTGTAATTTCAGTCCTACAAGATTATCAATTTTGCCCCCAGTTTACTTCGGATCATAGTCTCTGACCATGTGGAATTCCCAGTGCGTCAGGCAGGTGAGTTGGTTTTTTATTCTTTATAAATTTACCTAAAGGTGAAAGTAGAATGATATAGTTTTATTTTGATTGTAAATATTTGTAATTTCTTAAAAAATTAGGAGGCAGACATGAAGTGTTTCTAAGGGCTAAAAACCCACTCTCTTTTTCCTTGGAAACTTGGAGGTAGATAACTGAACTCTCAGATGTTCTTTAGCTTTTTCTTTCCTCCTTTTACTTCCACCTACTAGTTCCTTGCCTTTTTAACTTTGCCATTTTTCTCTTTAGCTTTCTTGATTTTAATAGTTTAATCTCCCATTTTTTTTTTTTTTTATGATTTATGGTAGCCTAGCCTCTAGGCTTATAGATTAACACCATGAATTTATATATGTGAATTTGAGCTCCATTCATGTGTCAGATTGTGGAAGTAATGTCTTGCATAGATGTTCTAACCAGGTGATTGGGGAGCAGGACTTTATGTTTTAAACATGAAACTTACTTTTAAGTGTATGGGGTTTTACTACAGTTCCATGATGTGATGCATTGCTGTTCTATTTGTTTGGTTTTTAATTAAAAATTTGGAAAGCCTTGGAATGTCATGAGTCCTGAAAAAATAATAATTACAAGCTGATGTGGGTAACATTATGGCTAATTTAAAAAAGAAATATATTTAAAAAGTCTTACTATATAAGTGACATGTACTCATTATAAGAATTTTGGGCAATATCGGAGAATACAAAGAAGAAAGTAAAATCACCCAACATTCAGCACTCAGAAATGACTATCATTAATATTAGATGAACATTAGTCTTTGCATGTATTAAGGTGGAAGGCTAGATGAACAGTTTTATAGAAATGGGATCATAATCTACATGCTGGTAAAAGTATTTAATTTCATTGTGACAGAATAAAAAAGTAGGAAATTATGAAGCTTTGGGAAAGAATTTATAATAATATATATGATTTCCTAAAAGATCCTTTTGTGGCTAAAATAAGAAAAACCTATGGAAAAAACATTCATATTGGAATTTTTACTTTAATAAGGTTTATAAGACATCTGTATACATTTTTTGAAACTATAATTCTCAGCTGGTTAATATTTGTTTCATAGAATGGGGCTGTTCCAGAACAACATTTTGGTGTTTTAATAGCCTAAGTATTTATAGGGCCATTGTGACAATCCTGTTGAAGCTTTTTAGAAATAGCATTTAAAAATATCTTAAAACAAGTTATTACACTAATGTCTTCTTTATATAATAGATAAACATTACAAAAACAGTTTATATTTAATACATTAGATTGCTCTTAGTACCACCAAAGATAGCTGCCAGCAACTTTGATGCACGGTTCTCTAATTCTTATCATTCTGTTTTTAGTTTTCTTTTTTTCATTTAACCTGTGTACTCTTGGGGATTGTTCCTTGTCACTGCATATATACTTCATTCTTTTTAATAGCTGTTCAGTATTTCTTTGTATAGAACTATCACAGTTGATTTAAACAATCTGATATTGATGGAGATTTCCTTTATTGTCCTTTTGTTGTTGATAGAGGCAATGCTAAATGAGTGTCTTTGGACATGTATCTCTGAGTACTCCTGGGAATGTTCTTATAGAGCATACTTTAAGAATGTAACTTCTAGTTAATGGCTACTAATGATGTCAACATTTAGAATTTTTAATCTTACCACTAAATTATTTTTGTTTACTTTTTCTATCACCAGTGCATTAGAATGCCAGGTTCCTCATATACTCACCAACTCTGTATGACTTCATGAAGTTTTGATATAAAATGTAAATAGCATTTAAAGTCATTTTTTTCTTCATAATTTATATGTGCATTTCAAATCTGTTAGCTACCAGACAGAGTTTATCTTGGTGATTTAATCACTTTCTAAATTATTAGGACAATTTTCTATCTTAGAGCAGCCATTTTTACCATAGAGTCTGAAATACATTATGTAAAATTCTACATTGTAACTACCCTAAATTTAAGTGTCATTTATAAATTTGCTGTTCTATTTAATATTAATATACAAAGATGCTCCAGGAACTTTATGGTAACATCCAGATATTTTGTTTTAACATGACACTTAAAAATGAATGATGTGATCTTTGCTTTAAAAAAAAAAAAAACAGCCTGAGGCCAGGCATGGTGGCTCACACCTGTAATCCTAGCACTTTGGGAGGGTGAGGTGGAAGGGTCATTTGAGGTCAGGAGCTTGAGACCAGCCTGGGCAACATAATGAGATCTCTCTATAAAAATATAAGAAAAATTAGCCAGGTATGGTAGTGCGTAGTCCTAGCTGCTTGGGAGACTGAGGTGAGATGCTCTCCTGAGCTTAGGAGTTGGAGGCAGTAGTGAACTATGATTGTGCCAGGGCAACATAGTGTGATTCTGTCTCTTAAAAAAAATAAAATAAAATAAATCAGCCTGTATAAAGCTGTCAAAAAATTATACTGATGTTCAATGGAAAGACCTAGCTCTTTCAGTTTTTAATATTCAGTTTTTAATTTTTTTTGCGTATGGGCAATTATAAAATATTCTTGCTACCATTAAGCAAACTAATTAGTGGATATCATTTCTTACTGTGAAGTTTTAAAAAAATAGGAAAATTTAATATTTTGATGTTGCCAAGCAATATAAAATAAACTTGGATGTTTGCTCTACTGCTTGTCTTTTGAGGTGTTGTTAGATTTTTATGGCATTATTAATATTTTCATGTAATGTGTAGAGAAAGAAGCCTATCTTAAATTAGTTATGGCCAGCAATTTCTCAAGTCTCTTTTTTTCCAACTTTTTACTCCTTCTGAAGAGGCTCTTTATTAAAATTTTTCTAATATATGTAAACTTAGGTTTAGAAATGTACTTTCTTTAGTGCATTTTGGAGTTGCTATGGGAAGAATAGTTTTGATTTAAAAGCAGCGGCTGAGGGGTATTTTATTGTACCTGAAGAAATCGTGGGTGGTAACTGATGTGGGACCATCATTTGAAAAATAGTGTGGTTTTTATTTTCTGTAAGTTGACTGCTTTTTGTTCTTCTGACCTTTTTGTCTTATTTCCAAAAGATGGAAAGGGACAGGATATAAAAATTCAGTCGATGGCTGTTTATGCAGAGTTTATTTACTTGTTAAGATTAACATCAGCATTCTAGAGCGCAGAACCTAGAAATAAATAGAAAGATGTCTCTGATCAGTCCAAGAAGCTTTCATTAAAACTCAGGCGTTTTATTTTTAGGAAGCTTCTTGGCTCTTACTCAGAATCTGTTTAATCTTATTTTAGATATAATTTACGCATTTGTTATCTGATCTAGCCTTTCACAGATTAAAGTAATAACAAGGGAGAAAGTGCTACCAAATTATAATGAAAAATGTTAAGGCTTAAAATCATCAATTGAAAAGCATGGTTGGCCAAGGGTAGTGGCTCACGCCTGTAATACTAGCACTCTGGGAGGCCGAGGTTGAAGCTCAGGAGTTTGAGACCAGCCTGAGCCAAAGGAAGATTCCCATCTCTACAAAAAAACCCAGAAAAATTAGCGAGGTGTGGTGGTGTGTGCTTTTAGTCCCAGCTACTCAGGAGGCTGAGGCAGAAGGATTGCTTGAGCCCAGGAGTTTGAGGTTGCTGTGAGCTAGGCTGACGCCACGGCACTCACTCTAGCCTGGGCAATAAAGTGAGACTCTATCTCAAAAGAAACAAAACAAAACAAAAAAACCCAACAAAACAAACAAAAAAAAAAACAAAAAAATAAATAAAAAGCATGGCATTCTTCTTCACTGAGTTTATAACAGTAACTTCTGCCCTTTGAGGTTATGAAACCTAGTTGACCTCTGTAGTTGCATTGCTGGGGCCAGAGTTGAGGTGATGATTTATCCACAGCTTAAGTGATGATTTATTGTGCTGGAGAAGGAGAAAAGTATGTACATTTTTAAGAAAGTTAATTTCAACTTAAGTCATTTAAAATGGTAAGTAGATTTCATAGGAAAACTTTAATGCTTCCTTTCCTTATGAATTGGATTAAAATAATAGTGTTTTGTTAGGTCTGGCAAAATACTTGAATTAAATGATTAAAGGGAGGTTTTTAGATTATTCATGTGATTATAACTGTCTTTGGTATTTTTCCTTCATTATCCTTAGTAATGCATGATTATCCATAAGAGTGCTTTTTAAAATTATTACATTAAGTTCAATTTTATTTTAACTAATTGTACATTAATTTAACCATATATAAATTAGTGTGCCTTTTATACAGGCTGTCTTGCATCCTGCCTTATAATAAAATCTTTTTAGTTATAAAATTAACAGTATTTAATGACTGAATCATAAATAAGTCTATGATTTTACTATATCTGTATCTTTGACGATTGCTTTTATTTATTTTCAAGAGTAGGTCTGTAGGGATTGAAATGATTTTGTGTATAATATAGTTGATTTTTCTTTTTGCAAAGATTAATCCCTTGAAATCAGTCTGAACTGCCAACCGGTTGGTCTGTATGCTTAGATAATTCATTCTTCTTCTTTTTTTTTTTAATGGTCTACATGTTTTTATTGAATGTCTATATTTTTGTTAATCACTGTGATAACTGTATTGGGATAAAATATGGTACTTAGTTTAGATCCTTTGTGATTGAAATTAAAAACAAATAAGAAAAAACCTCAAACTAAATTTAAATTTTTATTTTTACTGCAACAAATTGAAATCCTAGTGGAATAGTCTTTTTTCAGACCTTTGAATCACAACTATGAAAGAGGAATTTATAGGATATTAAGTTCATAATTTCATTAAATTTCTTTTGTTTTAGCCAATGTCCTACATGTTGGTTTATTCTTGTGTAATGCTTTTACCAGTTTTATGTTAAAAGTAGGGAGATGTGAGGGTTGGGTGGGGGAAGAAGGGGCGAGGAGAAAGTTATGATGCTTTGCAGACCACTTATGTTTGTTATGTATAGATAAGAATATGACATTATAAATAAGTATTTACTTACATTCAGTGTTCAACTTAGATGGTTAGAAAGTTTCACATTACCTCTCAAAACCTTATAGCAGTATGTCAGCCTTTTGTTAAAAGTTGAAGATGGCCGGGCGCGGTGGCTCAAGCCTGTAATCCTAGCTCTCTGGGAGGCCGAGGTGGGCGGATCCTTTGAGCTCAGGAGTTCGAGACCAGCCTGAGCAAGAGCGAGACCCCATCTCTACTATAAATAGAAAGAAATTAATTGGCCAACTAATATATATAGAAAAAATTCGCCGGGCATGGTGGCACATGCCTGTAGTCCCAGCTACTTGGGAGGCTGAGGCAGCAGGATTGCTTGAGCCCAGGAGTTAGAGGTTGCTGTGAGCTAGGCTGACGCCACGGCACTCACTCTAGCCTGGGCAATAAAGTAAGACTCTGTCTCAA
>VSMD01043420.1:0-15246 GCA_008750895.1 Mirza zaza
AAAGTAACAAAATTCTATAGATTTAAAGGGATTTGATAACAACTATTTCAACAAATCATTCCAGGATGTGAAGTTAATGAACACAGGCAAAAAGAGGGCAGAAATAACATAGTTTCCTTATAAGAAGACTGAATTACCAAAATTTTAAATGTGCAAACAAACATGCACATACTAAAGCCCAAATGAAAATGGAAAAGAGAAAATACTCCTAAATTGTAAAGTTTTTATGGCTTTTTTTCCTATTACATATTCAAACAACATTTTAACAAATCCCTCAAATACATCTAATGATACTTACAGATGGATCTGACTGAAATAAATATGGTCGTCCCTCATTCCAACCACAAATAAGTAAAGAAACTCCAAATGGACGAACACCACTGCAGAAAGGAAAATGAAAATTACTTGGCATCTTTATGGTTAGTCTCCTCAAAAAAGAATTTATTAGTACTTTCAAGTAAAGCAAATAATCAAGTAAACTGAATTAGGTTTTTAAGTTCCTTAAAAAGTGTTTAACACCTTTCTGAATGAATCAATTCAAAATTAATTCTCTGTATGGCAATGAGGAACAGCAGTCAAATAATTTGGGATTAAATGGAGTGACACCTTAGGTTTAGTAAGTGTGGAGTAATGTTTAGTGTCCTAACAAAATGAAAACCTTCAAATAATGTAGATTTTCCGCTAGATTTACTTATCAACAGCTACTTTTATGCTATCTCATCCACACTCAAACTTAAGAAATTGGTCCCCTCAGAGCAGAGGAGGGGGAAAAAAAAAGAAAAAAAGACATTGGAATTAAAGTGAATACAAATGTGTCAAAGAGTTACTGCTTGCATCATGTGCTTATGATAATTTCTCGTTAAATTTGGAAATAGCAATGATTGTCTATATCACTAAGCGTTTTAATCACTGGCAAAAGGATTTTGTATATCTAGAAGTTGCTTTCTGCAAAAAAGCTGTTATATGAATAAGAAAACATTCTTATTTTTTTCCTTAAGAAAATATTCTAGATCCAGTTAAGGTCAGAAACATTCATGATAGTAATTTCATCCACTCATTAGGCGAATATAGTAATAGTATGTTGCCATCTATATGTACATCTACTCTTTTAAAATGCTTTTTTCCCCTAATTCATGGCACATTTCAATAAATGCAACTTACCCTGATTGGGTATATTCCTGCATCACAGAAGCTACTCTCTGCACCAGCTGAGCTGTGGGAATGGGTTCTTGATAAACAAGATAGTATTGCTGAGCGAGTTTTCGAGCTCTGTGCACAAGCACTCTAACAAGGAAAATTAAGATTTAATTAAAATTAAGACATTCTTTCACCTAAAGACTCATTTTTCTATAGTTATATATCTACAGCACAAGTTTAATCTCTGTCTCCTCTATAGTAGCTGTCAGCTCAAATATCACGTGTTCAGCATCACAGAGGAGCTGAATAATACAGACAGACAAGAACAAGGCAAGGAGGAAATGAGGGATGAGGATACCAGTCAGTTTTAAAAGTAACAGATTTAATGTTCAAAATGAGAGCTTTATATCCCTCTGTGGCTTCTTCAAGATTGTCCCCTTTATCCTAAAGGCAGCCTGTCTTTTTATACCTCACTCCAACCAACACATATATATGCACACACATGAACACACACACACACAAGATTCCGGGCATATTTCTGTCACTGACTCAATCTTTCCCACAGATCACTTTAATCTCTCCACCAACACTGCAAAGAGTAGCCTTCAGAGATTAAGAAATAGTAAGAAACTACTTATAACTTGAAAAATGTAAAATGTGTCAAAAGATATTAATACACTATATAATAATCCAATCATTAGCAAGACAAATAGGATTTATCCTTCCCTGTTCGTGTACTACTGATCAGAAATATGCACATTATCCCTCCGTACAGTACTCATGTCCCATCCCTCTCAGTGTACTCTATCAGTGACAGCACATTGTAGTATCCCTTCTGGATGGTGGTAAGAGAATCCACTGCAGTGAAGCCAGATCTGTTAAAATTCCAGTGAACTTTTTGCTTTTTCTGACTCATTAAAGTGAAAGTTTGATTCTACCTATCTTGTTCCATAAAATCATGAGTAATTAATAGTAATTAAATAGTACTATTACTAAAAGTAATAGCACTAATTACTAAAAGTAATTAAATAGTACTATTTTTACTTGTTAAATGAAAAACATAGAAAGCTGTCAATCTCTTTCAACTTGCTGGTACCCTGATTTAACAGGATTGTTTTTTTTTCCCTGTGAAATATAACAGGAAGGATTATGAGCATCTGGATCCCGGTTGGCTGCCACACTCAGCAACTTCTAGTGGCCTGAGAATTGTGTTCCTTTGCCCAGAATAAAGATAATGAGGTTAACTCTAGGTGGTGATGCCTTCTTTTGTTGCCTGATACTTTTAAAAATGTAGGTTATTATAACATGTGTTCCTTTTACTATTTTTAAAGTGCACTAGAGAATACTAAAGCCCTTGATGCCCAGTCCTTGGATAGCAGAAAAGGGACAGTGATCACAAGTCCACTTAACAGAGATAAGAGGAGTAAGTACTATATTTATCTCCTTTTTTAGAACTGAGTGGAATTGAGTTATTCTCCTTAAAGCAGCAGTCCCCAACCTTTTTAGCACCAGGGACCAGTTTCATGGAAGACAATTTTTCAACAGACCAGAGGTGGACGGGGGTGCAGGGGGGGATGGTGTGGAGCTCAGGCAGTGATGCTCGGCTATTTCCTAACAGGCCACAGATGGGTACCAGGCCGTGCCAGGGGCTGGGGACTGCATCCTTAAAGTAACCCATACAGGCAAGCTAAATTCAGCTGTCAATGGGGCTGCTAAGGCCAAACTAAGCACACAAAAAGCGGAGTTGTAAGATTAAAGGAAAACAAAAACATCCCTTGATTTTTCTCCAGAAAGTACAGATTACGATCAAGTCATGAAATAGTGAGAAAACTATAAATAGTATAAAAGTACCTGTAATCTGGGCCCATGCCACTGTATACCAAACCTATATGCTTGGTAATTGGTTCCACTTTGTGTACACTTCGCTCATCATACAGAATGGATTTCTGTTTCTTCTCAGTTGCTAATACCACACCATTTGCAGCTTAAAAAAAAAAAAGCCCTAAATGTTTAATTATTTAAAGACTGTTTTCATAGCTTTCTAATTATGGATACATTAAGCCCAAACTCCTATGTTATTTCCTCTAATTTATAAAGACTTTTCTTTTGGAGTCCTATATCAAAATTACCTAAGGAATTACCATTCAACACCAAATCAATTTTTCCCTCACTGGTCACTTATAGTGCACTAAAAATAAAAAATCCCTATAGCTAAAGGTACTACATGACTTTCCATAAAGTACTCTAGGATACCTGGGAGTTTACATGTTTTAAAATAATGGATTTCTACCTACTTGGCCTACTATTCTTATAGCATGAAATTTAAAATAAATGATACAGACTTTTATTAAGGGGTACTGGGATATGAAACAATTATAATACCTTTAGATTGTATTTTATAATTAGCCTTTTCTAAATTATAGGAAAGATAAAAACTACCAGAGAGCAGTGATATAATCAATGGGGAAAAAAAGAATACTCAGTTTTCTGAATGAGAACAATAACCTAGATAAAGGTATTATTATATTTACTTTGAAAAATTTTCTTTAAACTTCTAAACACTGTAAATTAATTAAAAAAGACTGTTAAAAATCATGCTGCCACAGCTCTAGGAATTACTAATTTCAAAAAAATCAGGATAACTATTAGCAGACATCTGAAATGAATGAAGCATTTAATTACCTTTAATTCCCACTGAAGGGGCTCCTCCAGCTACAGCAGCCAAAGCATATTCAATCTGAACAAGTTTACCAGATGGGCTTAAAAAGAAACACAGGTATTGCTAAGTTCACATATCATCAAATATTTATTATAGGAACATCTCTGAGTGAGGGCAGATATATAGGTCCAATCCCATTAATCAAATCCCCAGGAATAGCTGGCCTTTGAAATCTATCATGAAGTTGTACAGAAACTAAGTTTACAAGGCAATTTGAACATATTTAGAATGAGCACTAATTTCTCTTTCCTTTGGTTGTTTTTTGTCTGCCACTTGGAGCAGCATTACTGCTGCCTCTTTTCACTGTTTACCAACCTTGTGTCTTTAGGCAAGTCACTTAGCTTTCTTTGTTTTCTCATCTGTAAAATGGGAATTATAGTACTATAGCATTAATAGTTCCAGTTGACCCTTGATATCCACAGGTTCTGTAGGCCAACTGCAGGACTTGAGTATCTGGATTTTGTTATTCATGGGGGTCCTGGAATCAATCCCCTATGGATACCGAGGGATAACTGTACCTATTTCAAAGTATTGCTGTGATGCCTAAGTAATGTCTCTAAAAGTTTCTAGCACAAAACTAGCAATAATCAAACACTGAACAGTAATATTATTAAATACATGTATGTGTCTGTTAAAAATCAAACAGCAGCATATATTCCATGTGGAGAGCTTTTAGAAAGTAGCCATGGTCTAAGATGTAAAATCTATAAAACTATATCTAGGAGCCATTATTAGATGGTTCTGCTTAACAGATCTGGTTCCATGGGTTTGGTAACCAAATATGGTCTCAAACTGGCCTTTTAGGTTATACTTTATTTCAACCTAGTAGTTGAGTTAGAGTCATTATAAACATCATAGTCCAACCTTCTTATTTAATAAAGAAAAAGTCCTTGAGTGAAAGTAATCTGTCCAAAGTGACATAGCTAGGTCCCTATCAACTGTCTACTACTGAAAAGATAATCTGAAATTTCAGAATATCACCCATTTTCTCTTCATATAATTATGAATACTTCCTTTGTCACTCAAGTTTCAACTCACACCATCCCATCTTGCTCCAGACACACAGACTACTTTTAGACTTCGAAAACCTTTCAGGCAAGTGAATCCCTCTGCAATGCATTTCTCTATTGTCTGATGAACTCCTGCCTGGCCATCCTTCAATCTTTAGTAGAAATGTCATATCCTCAGGGAAGCTGCCATGACCCCTCAGACTAGGTTGAATCCCCAGTCATACCTGTGGTGTCCTGTACTTACTCTTTGACTAAAAGCCATCGTATTTTTTTTTTTTTGGTAGAAATATTTATATTTTATTCATTCTATAACTAGATCCTTTTTTTTCTTATGTTTTTTTTATTTATTTCGGCATATTATGGGGGTACAAATCAGTCATATTTTAATTATCTTTACAATATTTGTCTTCCTCAAAAAAGTGTACGCTCTGATTCCAGAACATAACCTAACACTAGGAATCCACAATCATTTGGTTGATAGAGACACACACAGACCAATTTAAGGAATAAACCTAAAGGTGACAAATTAAAGACTTTTAACATAATTAGCTAACTTGAACAGAACAGCATCCATTGGCATTTAAATTTAAAAAATTAGGCTGAACTGTTTTTTCCTTCAATGGCCACTATTTCAATAATCATATCATGACTTTCTGGGTCCATCCAGCTTTCAATTATTGCTCAATACCTAGTTCATATGACTCTAGGGAACATTTAAAGGTTCATACAAACTTCTCTCTGTTCTCAGAGTCACCTGTACATATATACTTTTACCAATGCCATCTTTTTGTGTGAAAGCTCACAAGAACTTGCTGAGCAACCAACCGTCTTTGTATTCAATAATGCCATACCACATTCCAGAGTATCAGCATCTCTACCTGGGATAACTGAAAGAGCCTTCTAACTAGCTTTCCTCTTTCTCACCCTTACTTCTACCCTCAGCCAGACTTACCTTTGTACCATGTCACCCCCACTTAAAATCTTGTAATAACTCCTCGGTTCATTTAAAATAAAAACTCTTTATTCTGGTCCACAAGGCCCTGCATTGGCCCTCACCCACATACCTCCTTGCTCACTCCAGCACATTGGCCTCATTTTAATTCCTTTAGAGCTCAAGCCTCTTCCCAACTTCAGGGGTTTCGCACATGCTGTTCCCTCTGTTCACAACTCTCCTTACTACTAAATTTTAAATAGCTGACTCCTTTTCATCTTCCAGTTTTAAAAATAACCCCTAAGCACAGGCCTTTCCTGACTAAACCCAATCTAAAGTTATGTTCCTTCTTTCACTCTATTCTTTTTAATAAAATTCCTAAGACAACATTTTCCAGAATTCATCAGTAGACACCAATTTGTTTGCTCATTTATTGTCAATATCCCCAACCAAATGTAATACACAAGAATATCTTTTCATCCTACTTAATCTCTACTCACTTCTACCATTAATAATTTAATTTTGATTACAATAGTTTACACACAAATTTTTTCTTTTTCATTTACAAAAGAGTTGAATCTATCATGTTAGAAAACAAAAGTTTATTTTAATGAAGATATCTGTTATAAATCCCTGATGGTATATGGTTGTTTCATGTTTCAGCTCCACTAGGATTACACTTTCTTAGAGATAAAGGACCACCTTTGTTTGGTTCACAAATAACAGTGACTACGTTGCACACAGTATTCTGCCATTGTATATGAGACCTTTTATTGCAGAAGTAAATTAATTTCATTCAAAGGTTACCAAAAATCAAACAAAAAACCCCCCACAACTGTTACATGCCCTCACTTCTTATTGAAAACTGCCAGTTTCTTATTGAAAATATTTTTGGACTTCAAGAAGGGAACGTGATGTAATGGAAAGTGCATTAATTTTGTCATCAGAACGAACCCAGTTTGAATGTCAACTCAACTACTCACCTGATGATCCCGGAAAAGTTATTTAATGTGTGCAAGCTGTGGTTAGTCCATTTGTAAGATGTTGAGATAACATTGATCATACATGGTTGGGAAAAGAGATGGAGTAGGTGAAGTTGCGCCTATACAGAAAGTACTAAACATATTAGATCCCGCCTACCTTCAGCTGCCAGATAGGACATCTGAAGTAAATAGGGCATTATTGATCCTTAAAAAAATGGTTAAATCAGAATCCTTCCCTGGTCCATTTTTAAATTCTTCGGTGATGTTTCACCTCAACTACATTTTGAAAAATATATGTTACTTTAATCCCTTGTTCCATTAATAGAAAAGCCTACAATCTTATTTAAAGTAAACATACCCGCTCCCACCACCCAAAAAAACCTAAAGCGCAAATTATTGCCTAACAGTTTAGGGCTCACAAAAAACTGAACCATCAGAACTTACATTTTTTCAGTCCTACGCTTTTTTTTTTTTTTTTTTTAAGAGACAGAATCTTGCTCTGTGTCCCAGGCTGGGGTGCAGTGGCGGGATCGTAAGTCTCTGTAACCGCGAACTCCTGCCTAGGCTCAAGTGATCCTCCCACCTCATCCTCCTGAGGTGCTGGGATTGCAGTCGTGAGCTACCGCACCCGGCCCGTGAGCGTCTCATACTAAGACGCGCGTCGAAGAAACCGAAAGCGGAAAGTTTTGAAAGACACTAATGCCAAACGGAGACCGAGACTCCGACCTAACTGTAAAACTAAGGGTTTTCCAAGAAAAAGAAACCCCACATATTTGACCAAGATTCCGAGTTTCAGAAACTCCTGCATCAGGTCTACTTGGGCCAGGAAGAAAATCCCGGATTCTGAATGGGCCACCCAGAGATGGTTACTCCAAAACTGCCTTCTTTGCTAGTTTCCAAAGCGAAAGCGAATCCCTTGCTAGGGGCCTCCCGGTCCCGCAGCCCCAAGTTCGCCCCCGATCCCTGAGGCCTCCCAGCACCGATGCTCCCGGGCCCCCGGGCCAGTCCGGCAAATGACTTTGCAAAGCCGCATTTCCACCTCCATTCCATGTTGGACCCTACGGAAGCACCAAGCCAGATGTCAGGACAGAAAATAACGAAGTTGACAGAGCTCCTGCAACCTCTGCCACGCGGAGGACCTCGGGGCCCCTTCCTTACCTGAATGTAGTCAGCGAAAAGCTGTACCCGCGCTCCGCCATCTTTACCCGGAGAGCCTAAGCACATCCGGTGACATGCGCACTGCGGCCAGTTTTTTTCCCCCATTTCTCCGCCCCTCTCCTTTACTTTTCTCTTTCTCTCTCTGATTGGACAAAAGTCAGAGCCGCTCCAGGAGCATGCTGGGTGTTGTAGTTTCAGGAGAAAAGTTTGCCCGACTCTGAGTCTGTGCGCATGCTCGAAATTGGGGCGGGATCCCACAGGCCGGAGGTTCGAGAGCTGTGGGGTCGTTTTCCGGCGAGGAAAATGGCGCTGGCCATGCTGGTGCTGGTGGTTCCGCCATGGCCGGCAGCCCGGGGACTTTTCCGAAACTGTTGGGAGCAACTACAGCGGAAGCTTCAGCAGAGCCGGCCAGGATTTCCCAGTCCTCCGTGGGGTAGGCAGAGAAGGTCTCCGTTGGGGAGGGGTTGGGTGAGGACATCCTGGTAGCCACAGAACACATTCTGCCCTCAGCCGGTTCTGACCCGCGGCTGCGTGTAGAGGACGTTCGTGACATTCACTTACGTTGCAAGAACATACGGCTGTTTTTATTCTCTCCCCTGGAAAAAAAAATCCTTATACCTCATTTGTACACAGTATGTAACCCAAGCGCCTTAGCTTGTGTCAGAGATAAATACAGCCAGGCTTTAGTTAAAGCTCTGAAAACAGATTTTATTCAATAACTACTGCCAAGTAGGGCAAAGAGCTGAGTTCCATTCTGTTATGCACAGAGGTGATTTGAACGTTTTTAAGGGGAGAATGGGGGAGGTGGGTGCGGAGGCTCAAAGTTAAAGAAGTGAAATAGTACAAAGGGTTGGTCAGTGTAAATGTAATTAGCCAGCAGTGTCTGCTAGCTCATAGTTATCGAAGTTAGAATTCCAACGTAAACACTGGGAGACAGGCCCTATCCCTATGATTAGATTTCAAAGGAATTGGCTCGAGGTTCCTAGAGTTGCAGGAGACGTATTTAGAATTTGAAGCCTTTTTTAGTAAATGTTCTAAGGATGGGAGTTCAGGGGTCTGTCGTCCAGTGTGTGTTGGCTAGAATAAATAGGAAATTTTCTGGCAGCCTTGAGCTTTCTCAGGCAGGGTCCGAAGTCATCCTAAAGACACGGCTAGAACCGGTGTAGAGTTTGGTCTGGTCTTTTAGTGCTGGGGTTTGGACATAGTTGCCCTCTGAGTACAGTTCTGCAGTTATCACTTGGCATCAAGTCCTGCCACTTGGATGTATCTTTTCTTTTGTTTTCAGTCCCACCCCCGATGCACACAGAATGCATTTCGTTGTCTGTGGTGGTAGTTGAGCTCTGTGCAGATAAATTCTGCTTCCTCTGTTTCCTTATGGAACTAATTTTAAGTAGAAATATTTTGAATGTTAAAACTGTCACTGTTTTGACATTTACATCCTACTCAACTTCTAAGTATCCCAAAAGTGATAGTACCCAGACAGACTGAATAGAGATATAGATATATACTAAGAAAATATAATATATATCACTATATGCCAAGCAATGTGCTAAGTAACCTTTCTACTTGTACTTCTGGGATAATCTTCACAGCAATCACATTTGATTTCTCCACTTTACATCTGTAGTAGGTGAATGTCCAAAGGTCACGCAGGCAGTCCAGAGCCTTTATTGTTAACTACTGGGCTATGCTTAGCATTACTTTTAGACATATTGAAAAGGAATACCAGTTGTTAAGTGTTAGAGAATTTTGTGTACTTTTTAGAGTTCCTCAAATCAAAAAGTATTGCAAGTCTGAGGAAGAGCAAGGTAAAGATAAGTGTATCTCTTTGATTTTATAAGCAACTTAGAAAACAAAAGGGAAACTTGTGTGATAGTCACATAAATAATATACAAAGCAGTGGTGAACTAGCTCTTTTCTTTAGAGAAGAGACAGAAACTAAGATTAAATATTGTGAAGAACTAAGTGACTTAAGAGGGCTACCAGGCTTATATGATAAAAGAGCTAACTCAATTTGAATATAATAAAAAAGGTCCAGTAGGTACTTATATCAGTGCAGGTCACAGAGGTGCATTTAGGGAATCTCAGTCTTAGATTTACTTGTAAATTAATTAGGTGCTTACTGCCTACCAAGTAGAATATAGACAATTGAGTGATTTTTTTTGTTAAGTGCCAAGCAAACTTTTATTCATACTACTAAACCCTTGAATTCTGTATTTTATCAGGTGAGAAACTCGATGGAATTTCACTGATCTCATTTCTCAGCAGTTTCCACCAAGAGGAAATTCTATTTGTATTTTTTTTTTTTTTTGAGACAGAATCTCACTCTGTTGCCCACGCTAGAGTGCCGTGGTGTCAGCCTATCTCATAGCAACCTCAAACTCCTGGGCTCAGGGAATGCTTCTGCCTCAGCCTCCCAAGTAGCTGGGACTACAGGCATGCGCCACCATACCCGGCTAATTTTTTCTATATATATTAGTTGGCCAATTAATTTCTTTCTATTTATAGTAGAGACGGGGTCTCACTCTTGGTTTCAAACTCCTGACCTTGAGCAATCCACCCACCTGGGCCTCCCAGCGGCTAATTTTTTCTATATATTTTTAGTTGGCCAATTAATTTCTTTCTATGTTTTAGTAGAGAGGAGGTCTCGCTCTTGCTCAGGCTGGTCTCGAACTCCTGAGCTCAAACGATCCACCTGCCTCAGCCTCCCAGAGTGTCGGGATTATAGGCATGAGCCACTGCGCCCAGCCTCTATTTGTGTTTTTAAAAATTACCTGTTGTCTGCACTTTAGGGTATTTTAATAGCCAAGGTTTCCTGTTAAATGTCTATTGGATTTAACATTCTAAATTATCTATGTATATGTCTGTGTGTGTGTGTTTAATTGTTGACTGTTAAGGAGAATGATATCTGTAAATAGTCATTTAGAAGCTAGAAACTAATTCTATATCTCCATGCTTTATTTTATAGGACCAGCATTAGCAGTCCAGGGTCCAGACTTATTTACAGAGCCAGCAAATGATGCAAGTGGAAGTAAGGAGACTTCCAGCCTTTTAGACAGTATCTTTTGGATGGCAGCTCCCAAAAACAGACGCACCATTGAAGTTAACCGTTGTAGGAGAAGAAACCCTCGGAAACTTATTAAAGTTAAGGTAATGTATTGATTTTGTGGGTGTCCTTTCCCTCAGCTCCACCACTGAATAGCCTCATGGTATATTCATACAGCCTATGGATATATTATTCTTAGATCTTAAATGTCTGTTTTCCTCTGGCCTAAATTAAATACAATATTCTTATTATGTATGTATACTGCCCTGTAACCTAAATGTTAGAAACACTTGTCAAAGAAGGAGTTTGGAGATTGGACAGAGAACTAGGTCGTGAAGAGCCTACATGACTTTTGAATTGTGAGCTGTATCAGCCCTGAGCTGTGTGATTTTTGGACTACAAATGGATAAATATCCTAACTGTGACATAGCCTAGAATTAAAGTCAGAAGCAGTAGGTATATTGATCTTGGGTGTTGCTAGCCCTTACATGTTCATTTTATTGTTTACCATGTAAAGACTGTGGAGGAAAACTTTGCGATAAGTAATAAAATAACTAACATCTGTTAAATGTCTGTGCTGTATCTCAGTGCTTTATGTGCATTATATCTCATCATCTCTTAACAACAACCCTACAAAGCAAATACCATTTTCTTCATTTTTAGGATGAAGAAAGCTAAGCAAATCGCTAGGCAAAAAGAATTTGTCTGTGGTCATGCAGTTATTAAGTGGTAGACCCTGGTGGTCTAATTTTCTTCGTGTGCCCCTATCCTAGGAATTCTGTATTTCCCTCCTCCACAACATGGATGTACTGTCTGCGCTAGTCTACTAAGAAAAATTACAGTGTTTATTACCTCCAATTGGTTAATATATGGTTTTAACAGCTATGATTTTGGTTACTGTTTACTTCATGGCATTCCAAGGCAGCAGTGCTGTACAGCTGAAACTCAACAGAATTGACTTTCATAAGCTTCCACATTCACCATTAAACCAAACCCTTAGAATAGAACTTAAGCCAGAAGTATTGTGAGTCATGGTTGGAGCTGAACTTAAATCTGGAACTGAAAAATACTTCCATTACTTACTACTTAAAATAATTTAGACAGTTTGTTCAAGAGGTCTTAAATGAGATCATGCACTGAAATATTACATGCCTTCCCTGATTGCATTTATTCTAAGGGAACAAAATAGCTCTTATCCTGTGCATTTATTTTCTTCCTTGAAAATTTTCTGCTACATATAGTATACTGTGGGTGCTTTGATCATGAAAAGAAGACCAACTGACTGTGTATCTTTTCATACCTTTCATTGGACATGCGATCTAATTTCCAGCATAGTGGAATATGGTTAGGCCAGTAATGTGCAAAGTTCTGTGATTCTTTCAGAAAATTCTTTCATTATCTGCCTCACAGATATTAGTATATTAATCTTATGAAATGTTTGAAGCTTCTTTAATGCTCCTGTTTATTATTTTTTCTTCATATTTCCTTTCAAATCTACCTTCAAAACATGTTGAAAAATCTTTTAGAGGTTATAATTGTTTTATTTTATAGTTCAAGTTGGATAGACATATAAAAACTTATTAAAATGTCCTCAAATTGTAACATAAAAAGAGTTTTCACACTATGCATCAAACCTATATTCTATATAGGAATTTGAATTCACTGTGATAAAGCAGAGGAAGCCAACTAGTAATATTCTTATCATCTTGTTTTCCCCAAGATAGTTAGAAAGTGAAAGTGAATTTGTTTTTCCTTGGTGTCTTATTTAAGATGCTGACTGTATAAATGACCCCATTGTGTTGATGGATTCTTTTTTAGATACTGAGTATTTGGAGTTGGGGGAAATAGAGAATCTTTTTACATAAATATGATTGCTGTGTTTAAGTAAAGATGTACTAGATTGTAAGTTGGTAGACCTGGGTTCTAGTTCCAATTTTTCTACCAATTCAAACTCAATGTTACGTGTCCTCAGTTTCCTATTAAAGTGAGGTAGAACTAGATAGTATATGACCTCATGTAGCCTGAATCTTCCAGAAAATTAGAATGTAATCATCACTCCTATCAGTGATTACTTGTGTATATTGCCCCTTGTTAAAATATGTTTTTGTTTGTTATTTTAAAGAACAATATAGACACGTGTCCTGAATGTGGTCACCTGAAACTCAAACACATCGTTTGTGGCTATTGCTATGAGAAGGTGCGCAAGGAGACAGCAGAAATCCGACAACAGATAAAGAAACAAGAAGGGGGCCCTTTTAAGGCTCCCACCATAGAGACTGTGGTGCTGTACACAGGAGAGATGCCATCTGAACAAGATCAGGGCAAGAGGATCATTGAACGAGCCAGGAAGCGACCATCCTGGTTCACCCAGAATTGACACCAAAGATGTTAAAAGAGGCTAACTTTGCAGTAAAACATTTTTCCTAAAAGAGAGGAAGATTGTTTGTTTTTATATTGTTGTGTTTGTTTTTAAATCATCAATATAGTTTAAAACATTCTTTATAAGCAGTTTTATGTGGGATAATTTAAAGAGTATATTGTGAGTAAATTCTGAAAATGTTTATGCAAAGGCTCAATGGATTAGTATATCTGTTTATTACATATAAGATTTTAAGTACACATAGAATTCCAGGGGAAAAAATTTAAAATTCATAGTAAGAATCATGTTCTTTGGTTTTGTTTATTAGGTTTTTTTAGACATCACTTAACACAAATACTTTCATTTAAGTAACACATGGGAATAGGCTATTTGAATTCTTGGTATTTTTTAAGGTGGTGGTTGTGACAGTAAGGAAAGGTTTTGTTCTTGTTTTTTGTTTCAGCTAATTAAAATTGCCTTTGGAAGAATTCATTTTATATGGAACACATTATGCTAATCTACTTATGATAGTAGTTCTTTACACTTTATCTTAAAATCACATTTGGAATATATTAGATAGCTTATGTTTTGGGAGAGATTTTTAGTAAGGAGATCTGAGCAAATCTCATAGTATACCAAAATGTGCTAAAGATGTTGTCTTTGTATTTTCCTTCTAGCATGTCCTTTTCGTATATTTATTTTACACTGTATCTTTTTTATCGCTTTGTAGCAATAACCTTAATTTTCTGCAGTTCATTTCTTATTTTCTTCTACTTCTCCCGTTCTTGTGTATACCTTGAGCTCAAGGTTTGCTATTTTGTTTCCTTCCTCATGCAAAATTTTAAAAAGGTGAGATAGCTAATTAAAACACAGATAAGCAAGTAATGGAGTTAAAGGGGAAAATCAGTAGACAAGATAAGGTAAACCCCAGAGATGTATGTACAATAAAAATGTATACCACAATAACCTGAACTTACTATGTTAGCCTGTAAATTCAGCTCTGAACTTTCCTTTCTTTGGAAGGAAAGAGTGTTCACTTACATGGATAAGTCTCCATAAGACACACAATCTAGAAGGTGTATCACTATCTTGGTACTAAGGCCTGAAAGACATTTCTTCCAAGGGTCTTCATAAGGAGGATTGTGTAATGGTATAATCCATGTTATTATAACATTCCTAGAAGAAAAATGACCAGTTTCATGGAGTACATTATAGACCAATGATACATTGAAATGCAGTTCAGTAAATGCAGAACTTCCAAAGTATTGGGGATCCTAGTAAACAGCTCTTAGCTCAATTCAAGCAAAAAAAAAAAATGAGATTCCAGAATTATTAAGTTATCTGCATGTTATTAAGGTGATCATCTATAGATAATTCTTTTTAACTTTGACAAATTACATAAATGTTATGTGTTGCTAGGCTAACTACATACCTAAATGTAGTCAACTGCCTACTCAGTATTATCAGTTGATCAGGAAGTTGCAAAGTATATCTCTAGGTAACAAATTGCCCTTTGATGTTATGGACTGAATGTATTCTCCCAAAATTCATATGTTGAAATCCTAACCTCCCTCCAAGGTGATGGTATTAGGAGGTGGGGCCTTGGGAGGCAAATAAGTAATGAGGAGGGTAGCACCCTCATGAATGGGATCGATGCCCTCATAAGAAGAGACACAGGACCTTGCTCTCTGCTCTGTAGCATGCAAGGATCCAAAGAGAAGAAGGTCATTTGCAAGTCAGGAAGCAGATCCTCACCAGAACCAAATCTGCCATCACCTTAATCTTGGACTTTCCAGCCTCCAGAACTGTAAGAAATGTTGAAGCCACCCAGCCTGTACAGCAGCTTGAGCTAAGACAAAAGGCGGTATGTACAGGTGGACCTAGTGAGAGTATGTGGGCAGGG